>CABHPQ010152094.1:0-34206 GCA_902168405.1 Peromyscus aztecus | reverse complement strand
TCATAATCATCTGTAACTTCAATTCCAGAGGGTCCAATGCCCTTTTCTAACCACCACAGGCACCTGCACTCACATGATGCACAAAAATTCACACAGGTACACATACACATACAAATAAATAATATTTTTAAAGTACATAATTCAGTATGGTTACAACTGTACAACTATCAACACTACCTAGTTCTAAACCATTTTACCACCTTAAAAAGAAATCCCATATCCATTAAACAGCCATTCCTCATTCCCACTAATTTTCTTTCTGTTTCTATGGCTAGATATATTATAGATATTCCATAAAAATATAGTCACAAAAATATGTGGTTGGTTGTATCTGGCTTCTTTCATGTTTTCCAGGCTCATTCACATTTCAGTGTATTTTAGCAACTCATCCCTTACAATGGAGATTTATATTAATTGTGTCAACTTGTTTCCCTCCACCAACGAAATTCCTTTGTTGTCATACATGAGCAGTTTATTTCTAGTGCTGAACAGTATTCCAACTGTATGCAGTATACTCTACAGATTAGCTAATCATCAAAAGACATTTTTCTCCTGACACTTTCCCAGGAATACAATAAGTCAAGGTATATATTTAAGGAAGCTATGTTTGCAAAGAACAAATGAAAAATGAAAAAGTCTGTAATCTCGTACTTGTAATTCCAAAATTCAAAAATATCTTAAATAACAAGATTTTTGTCAAAATTTCAAAGATGGTTGCGGGGAGGCAGTAAACAGATGGACAGTTTTACTAGATAACCCCCAACTGACCTGAAACTTGCAATTCTATACCTTGGTTCCCTCAGTGCTGGAATTACAAGTGTACATCATCATATCTGGCTTTATAATGAAACTAAAAGGATCAACTCTATACATTCTAAATACTTCTATTATAAGTAAAATCTATGACTCTGGCAGGACATCACTCAAACTAAAACAACTGGCTAGTTCGGTTGTCATAGTGGTTTTAAGACAGGGTCTCATGTAGGTATAAAATGGCATTGAACTTTTTATATACCTTAGGCAGACCTTGAACTCTTGATCCTTCTGTCTCTACCTCATAAGTACAATTTGTGTGTGTGGTATGCATGTGCATACATGAGTGATTGTGTGTGTGTGTACATGGGGGAGTGGTCTTACAAAAAGGCATTTGATCCTTTGGTACTGACTTTCAGATAGTTGAAAGTCATCATGAAGTGGCTGGGAATTGAGCCTAGGTCCTCTATATGAGCAGCCAGTTCTCTCTCTCTCTCTCTCTCTCTCTCTCTCTCTCTCTCTGAGACAGGGTTTCTCTGTGAAACAACTCTGGCTGTCCTGGAACTCGCTCTGTAGACCAGGTTGACCTAGAATTCCGAGTGCTGGGATTAAAGATGTGCACCACCACCACTGGAGCTTCAGCCAGTGCTCTTAACCACTGAGCCATTTCTCCAGCCTCTCTTCATATTTTTCAAGACAGGATCTCTCACTGAAACTGGAGCCCAGCAATTCAGCAAGAATGGCTGGGCAGCAAGCCCAGCGATACATATCTCCACCTCCCCAGTGCTGGGATTATGGTTGTGTGCTGAGGTGCCTGACATTTTATGTGAGTGCTGGTTCTCATGCTAAGGTGACAAGCACTTTACCTAGTATGTCAACTCCTCAGCCTTTAGAAAAATATTTATTTTAGCTACCACCAACCAGAGGTGCTAACTTTCTAATAAGATAAGATTAAAAAAACAAAACAAAAAATAAAAAAAACCAAAATCCACCAAATTTAGCTGTGCAGTGGCAGCACATACCTTTAATCCCAGCATTCGGGAGGCAGAGACAGGTGGATTTCTGAGTTTGAGGTCTATAAAGTGAGTTCCAGGATAGCCAGGGCTACACAGAGAAACACTGTCTCAAACAATCAAACAAACAAACAAAACATCCTAAGTGTTAATAGTGATATATCCTATATATCTAATAAATAAGAACTTAAAAACAAGATAACTATGGAGTGATGGTGGGCAAAGCTTCAGTACTAAGTAAAAGGGAAGCCAAGAACTAAATCCTAGAAGATAAGTGGAGATCAAAAGGAAGAGAGCAGTTAAAAGGATCTGACAAAGAAACAGGTACCGGTCAAAGACTGAAGACAAGCTTAGTTTGGTTACAGATAATAGGAAGTTAGAAAATGATACAGAATGAGATCAAACAGCCAAAGACCAGAATGTAACACGACCTGACTGGCATTGTTTAAAGTTCAGTTTACTTGTCACCTACAGTTATAAAACCAGTAACATGGAATTGATAACCAAATGTTTTCATTAAAAAAAAAGAAAAGAGCCGGGCGGTGGTGGCGCACGCCTTTAATCCCAGCACTCGGGAGGCAGAGGCAGGAGGATCTCTGTGAGTTCGAGGCCAGCCTGGTCTCCAAAGCGAGTTCCAGGAAAGGCGCAAAGCTACACAGAGAAACCCTGTCTCGAAAAAACCAAAAAAAAGAAAAGAAAGAAAAACTACATATTGAATATACAATCATTTCATATAACAAAAGGCCATTGTTTTTAACAACCTTAAGTCAGCCAATTATGATTCCAGTAACTATTACAGCTAGCAAACTTAAAAACTTCTTCTTTGGATCCTACATATTTATGTCATTTTACCTTGCTTGCAAACCTGACTGCTGAAATGGAAATCATTGAGTATTAAAGAAACTGAAGAGTTTAAACTGCTGCTTTTTAAACATTAAGATATCTCTTCTTTACTAACGATATCAGTATTTAATGAAAGCACAGTTCATGACACAAGACTGAAACTCAGGCTATCACCCTGTAAGTTAAAAGCATACCTAGGTTATAAATTCTATCTTTAGTTCTCAAAAGAGAGCATATATCAGACATATACAACAAACACCTACGAAATTAAGGCACACAGAACAACATATCTACTCTTAATCATGTCTTCACAAAATCAGGGTTGGTGTATTTAGAACAAATAAATAATTGTTTTCTGAGAAATAAAACTTCTGAATTTTCTCTCAAATTACAGGAAAAGTATACTTGTAGACTTAAAAGCCATACTATGTTAAGCACAATAATTTATTTTTGAGTGTAACTTTTCACTGCAGAACCCATGAGAACAAAGAAGCTATCTTATTAGACACAAAAATTCCATCCCAAACTAGGTGGTGATGACACACCCCTGTAATCCCAGAATTAGGGAGGAAGAGGCAGGCAGATCTCTGTGAGTTCAAGGCCAGGCTGGTCTACAGAGTGAGTTCCAGGATGGCCAGGGCTACACAGAGAAACCTTGTCTCAAAAAACCAACCCCCCCCCCAAAATTCCATTCCACTGTAAATTATTTAAAAGTTAACTATAAAGTCAGGTTAATAGCTCAAAGATAAAATGCTTGCCCAGCCCACATAAGAGCCTGGGTTCAATCCCCAACACTAAAAAAATAAATAAATAAAGGATTAAACAAATAATAAAAATAGCCAAGTGGTGGTGGCACACGCCTTTAATCCCAGCACTTGGGAGGCAGAGCCCGGCAGATCTCTGAGTTCAAGGCCAGCATGGTCTACAGAGCGAGATCCAGGACAGGCACCAAAACTACACAGAGAAACTCTATCTCAAAATAATAATAATAATAATAATAATAATAATAAAAATGAACTATATCCTCCAAAATATGACATATTGCTACTAGAAGATGCCTTTAAACATATTACTGAGACTCTATGTTCTATGAAATGATAAATGCTCTATTTTCTTCAGTTCAAAATTCTACACAACAGATCACTTAAAGATTACCTTTATTTTTATTTACTTAATTTTTGGTTTTTCAAGACAGGGCTTCTCTGTGTGGCTTTGACTGTTCTGAACTCTCTCTGTAGACCAGGCTGGCCTCAAAATCAGAGATCCACTTGCCTCTGCCTCTGAGTGCTGGGATCAAAAGTGTGTACCACTACCACCCAGCCGATTATCTTTATTTTTAGTCTACTTCATATTATGGAGTCCCAAAAATATTTGGCAAAACTTTGAGTACATGGTATTTCACTTCTTTCTACTTTCCTATAAGATTTAAAGGAGGTGACCAAAGGTGGCATTCAAAAATACTAGGAACATACATTGTATTTCAGACTTCAGACAGAGGTTAAAGAGAAAACTCTTCTAGATCTATTCAGGGATTTCAAAGCCTGAGCTGTGGCAGGACTCTTCTTAGAGCAAGACAAAGTTGGAGAAACTATAAGTTTGAACAATTTCTCTGGTAAGCTGTTAAATTTCACTTTGAAACAATGAAATATAAAACTTTATACACAGCAAGCTTATTAAATCTCACTAGGCTCAAATGTAAGCATTCCATCATCATGAAAAACATAAATACCAAATTTAATAATTTAATCATATAAAACATTCAAAGATAGATGCTACAACACTCACTTTGTATCTCACAGGCACTCAGAAGAACTGGAACATGCATCCTCACTGCCCATGTGTGGACAAACAGCCACACAAAGAACCACAGTTAAGACTAAAGCTGCTTGTTATTTGAAGGCAACAACAGGAAACTTCTGGAAATCTTACTTGTGACTTCTTAAAAACAAATTTTTTGAGTAGCACATGATGCAGACATCTGTCCAAGACCCTTCCTAGCCCAAAATTACATGCACACTAAAAAAACTCACCTGTGTTATACTCCTTCAACTGCAACTCCTTTACAGGTATGCCATCAGAAGTTCGAAAGGCATTAAGAATCTGCAAATAAATGACATTTACACTACTGATAAAAATCATAGTTAAATGCTAATTTTTATACATCCCTACTGGTTTTTACTCTATACAATTTAAAGCAATGATTATTTTATAAAGACAAAATTAAGCTATGTTGTAGGAATCTAGCAGAGTCACTGATAAACATTAGAATGAATAGTGTATCTAGGTAAACATTATCTGTATCTAGGGTAAACATTAGACTAAATAATTTTCTAGAAGCACTTTGACCTTGAAGAAGTCATTGTGGAAAACAGTGATTGTTTTCCCTGTGACTTACAGGACTGTTTTCCTGAGGGAGCTTTAAAGCCTTTGCATGACTTTGGTCACAAGACCCTCGTGGCACACCTGAAGCTCTTCAATTATTGGGTACCGAAAACAGTACGCAATAAAAACTAAAGTGATAGGGGTGTGATGCTTTCCTTCAGAAAAACATATAGATTAGATCAGGGACTTTGGTATTAGGAACTTGTTTACCCAAAAAACAACTCTGTGTAACAATCAATAAATATGCCTTTTTACAGCTGTTCAAGGTTTAGTCCATTAGAGGCTGGACCTCCCTGTAGCCACAGAGCGCCTAAAATTACATCATTGCATTATTCTCTGACCAACTCACGCCAACACAGGACACCAACCAAACCACACACATTCTATGCATTCAAAAGGTGATGAGTGAAGTTGGGCATGACAACACAGACCTATGACCCCAGCAAGCCAGAGAGGCTCTGGGGCACTAGGTCAATGTGAATGGGGGAGGGGACACACAGAGAGAAAAAGAAACAGACATACATAGGCAGAAGAGCTGGGTTAATAATGTGGCTCAGGAACCAGGTGTGGTGGCACACGCCTTTAATCCCAGCACTTGGGAGACAGAGGCAGAAGGATCTCTGTGAGTTCCAGGCCAGCCTGGTCTACAAAGTGAGTTCCAGGACAGCCAGGGCTGTTAACACAGAGAAACCCTGTCTCCAAAAACCAAAAAAAGTAAAAAAGACTGTGATTCTGGTAGAGTGCTTGCCCAGCATATTCAAGGCCTTGGATTCACACCCAGCACTCTTTAGAAAAGGCAAAAGAACACAGCTTTAAAGAGCACAGGTTTTGAAATCTATATGTATTCCAAACCTCTCTTTACTTGCTGTGTGTAACCCTTTAATGCTTAGGGTCTTGTGTTAAAAATAATGCACTGAGTAAAATCTAGTCCAGTCCAGGGCCCTAGAACTCAAACTTAGTCTAGTTATTTGTTCTGTTCAGGTTTGAGTTCAATCTAAAATGGCCCCATCCTGGATCTACAAGGTGGCTCGGCTGGTAGGGACATTTAAAGGAACAACTGAACGGACAGTAGCCCACTCAAGCATATGGCTGTGGCAGGCCTTGCTCTTCTCCCCCAACCCCTCTGTCTTGCTAAAAAAACAAAAACAAAAACAAACAAACAAACAAAAAAACCGTCAGATTAGATTCCTAAAGCTAGCCATCAAGGTCTATTCCCTGATTTGGCCACTTCCTTCTCCTGAGGCTGACTCCCAAGGTCCAGCTATCAAAAGTCTCCTTTGGTTCATCTAATGAACATGCCCAATTAAAATTAAACACCTCATCATAATGCGAGGTTTCAAAAGAAGAAAAGAAACAGCCCAGTCCTGATGACACTCTAAATCTTTTGTTGTTGTCTGACACAGGATCTCACGGAGCCCAGACTGGCCTCAAATCCAAAGGTGTCCACCACCATGCCTGGTTAATCTCTCAATCTTTCTAAAATTGTGATATGTGTGCCAGTGTCTATGTATAGGTATGTGCACATGTGTCTGTGTGTATATGAGAGCAGATACCCTCAGAGGCTAGTAAAGGGTATTAGATTCTCTGGAGCTAGAATTATGGTCAGTTGTAAGCTGCCCAACTAACTAACCTTGAGGCCGCTAAGAGAGCAGCAAATGCTTTAAACCAGTGAGCCCTCTATTGTCTACCTTTTGCTTGCCTTTGTATTATTCATGAAGGTAGCAACTTTATCATCACTGGTCTATTATTCAGTGCCTACCACAGTGCCTGGTGCACAATACAGGAAGGATATCCTTAACTAAAAAGTCTGGAACCATGGGGGCTGGAGAGATGGCTCAGCGGTTAAGAGCACTGGCTGCTCTTCCAGAGGACCCAGGTTCAATTCCTAGCACCCACATGGCAGCTAACAACTGTCTGTAACTCACGTTCCCTGGGATCTGACATCTTCAATGCACATTAAATAAAGTTAAATAAATGATTTTTAAAAAAAGAACTAAGATGAGGCACTGATCTACACAGCACATCCAAATGCAGGCCAGAACTACATAGCAAGTTGCAGGCTAGCCAAAGCTACACAGTGAAATTGAGATTGTGTCCCAAGGAAAATAAAAACAAAAACAAAAACAAAAAAACAAAAAGGCAAAACAAATCCCCCAAATCTCTGAAATCCAAAATGCTACAAAATATGAAACTTTGTAAGCACTTTAGAATTCAGATTAGGAATGTCAAAGTAGCAAATTCTACATAAATATTCCAAAATCTAAAAACCAGAAAACTTGAAATATACCTGGTCTCAAGAACTTCTAACAATGGCTTTTCAACCATTGTTAGAAGTTCTAACAATGTAAATAAATTAAATAAATTAAAAGTACTTACTCACAGGACACTGTAATAATTAAATGAACTAATGCTTGTTAGCCTTTCATAACAACATACTTTTACTTCTAATAATAACCTAAATAATTCTTCCCTTAGTTCTGTCATAATTCGGCAAGAAAATCATTTGAAACAGAGCAATTAGGTAGCTCCCAGTTTTATTTGTTTTTGAGACAGGGTCTATGTAGCTGCACTGGAACTCACTGTGTAGATCAGGCTAACCTGGAACTTAAGAGATTCACCCAGCTCTGCCTCCTGAGTGCTAGGATTTAAAGGCATATGGCACCACACCTGACCTGGTTCAGTCTTTACTAATGTAAATCAATTGCATCTCTGTGCATGTACTCCTGATATAATATGGTCTCAAGAATAATTATCAAGTCTGAATATACCTATCATGTGTCATTTTACAAACCTTATGTCAGTGACATCGAATAAACTCTACAGGTTATTCCAAAGTTACTTCCTGTCTTAGATACTATACGATAGGTATTTTAGATGTTACCACTGAGGAGGGTAGATTGAAAAATATATAAGCCTTCCCTGCTTATTTACTTATCAAAATAAAGTAGCTAGGTAGCTGGCCCAGACTGGCTTCTTTTTGGGGGCAGGAGGTGGGAGGTACTGAGGACTGAACCTAACTAAAGTATGTACAAAGTAAACACTGTATTTACAGTTCTTTATACTTTTATTTTAAGACAGGGACTCACTAAATGGCCTGCGTTGCCCCAAGTTGCCCTGAGCTCATTCTGCAGCCTAGGCAGGCCTTGAACTTACAATCTTGACTCCTGAATAGCTAAGATTATAGGCCTATGCTACCAGATTCAGCTCTGGCTTCTGTTACCAAGCCCAACATTGGCATTGAATTGTTTGGGGGTTTTAATTATTACTTTTAGATAGTATACCAAATAATAGGTTTTGCTGCAGTATTTTCTTTTTTTTTAGATTTATTTATTTATTATGTATACTGTGTTCTGTCTGCATATAAACCTGCAGGCCAGAAGAGGGCACCAGATCTCAATATGGATGGTTGTAAGCCACCATGTGGTTGCTGGGAATTGAACTCAGGACCTCTGGAAGAGCAGCCAGTGCCCTTAACCTCTGAGCCATCTCTCCAGCCCAAGTATTTTCATACATAAATATCATTGTACTTGCTCATATCCACCTTGCCCCACTATCCTTTCTTAGGGCTCAAACTCTTCATCCTTCTATATCAGTCTCATGAGTACTGATTATAGGCATCTATCACAACACTTGACTCTGTACATCTTTATATGTTCCCATGAATCTACAATTTTTTAAAGTCATTTTAATTTTTTTTTTTTCATTTTGAGACAAAGTCTCACAATGTAGATCATGTTGGCCTCAACTGGCAATCCTTCTGCATATATCTCCCAAACACTAGAGCTGTAGGCATGTGTCACTACATCTGGGTTCTTTTTTTTCAGTTGACAGAGACAGAGAACATTTGCCTTACCTCTTCTTTTGTGGCATTTTCTGGCACCCCACTTAATCGAATAAGCCTGTTAGGTTTCTCCTCACTTGGGCCAGTTCTATAATCTTGATCCTTGAATTCAGAATGTAAAGTTAATCACAAACAGATATATTTTTACATGTAAAATAAAACCCAACATGAAATATAGTCAAGATCAAAAGTGATTTGCATTATGTTGAAGAAACGAAAGCTTGCAATCTTCTTTCATTTTCCCTCCTAATATCACTGGATTATTAGTATGCTAAGACCAAGGCTTACTGGGGGAGTCTTAAAATAATAAAAAAGCATGTTCTAAAATTCTCAAAACCTACTATTTGGTTACTATTAAGCTCACCAAGAGACAGGCCAGGCATAGTAGTACATGCCTTTAATCCCAGCACGTAGAGGGCAGAGGCAGATGAATCTCTGAGATCAAGGCTAGCCTGGTCTACATAGTGAGTTCCAGGACAACCAGGGTCACACAGAGAAACACTGTGTGTGTGGGGGGACACACACACACACACACAAAAAGATCACAAAATAAAAGAAACCTAAGTAGACACGGGTAAAAATCTATTTTAAGATAATTTTCATAATTAAATTGCAAATATAACTCTCCTTGCTTAAATTTAAGAAACTTAACATTTAAACTAATTAAGCTAGCTATAAGAGGAAACTTGCAACATTAACATCATATCCTCATGACTGTAAAAACATTTCTAAGCATTCTCTAAATGAACTTAAATAAGAAAATAAATCCTAATTCACAGGGACTGCAAAAGCTGTGAGACCCACTCCCTAAGATTGATATCATAGGTCATTTAAATAAGCACAATAAAGCAAAACAATGACTAAACACACATCAAAAACATGATCTGAGCCAAGGGTCTTTCTCTAGGTACTTAAACTCCATTATTCCACTTTCAAATACAGAGTTTGCTTTTGAATGGTTGTATAAGAAAGCTTAAGGGGGGCTAGCGAGATGGCTCAGAGGTTAAGAGCACTGGCTGCTCTTGCAAAGGTCCTGAATTCAATTCCCAGTAACCACATGGTGGCTCACAACCATCTGTAATGAGATCTGGTAAGCTCTTCTGGCCTGCAGGGATATATGCAGGCAGAACACTGTACAAATAATAAATAAATAAATCTTTAAAAAATATTAAAAAAAAAAAAAGGCTTAAGAGACTGAACATCTTGCATTCTATACTTCACCCTTGAGAAAAGCATTATTAACCAACTCATCAACATACCTGAAGGTCCTGTTGGGCATCTCGGGACATTTTGCCCTGTGGAAAAGACTTGCTCTGGCCATAGCCAAACATCTGGCTTCCTGGCAACCTATGATCCACATCACAGTATTCAATGCTTCTGTAATCAGTGTCTTGTCGACCAAGAAAGTCCAAATCACCTTCTCCTTTAAACAGACCAGCATCTGAACTCTGCTGTTCACCTGCAGAAAGCTTTGGCTTGTCTTGATCTTGAACTGGACTTTGGCTGTTCTGAAAGTCTGATGGAGATTCATGTTCAAAGGTTCCACTTTGTGTTTCTCCTTCTCTTGTTTCTGAGTGCTCAAATTCTCCCTTCTGAGCACCAAAAGCAGGTCTTTCTACTGCATCACGTGTGGATTCTTCTCTCTTGCTCACATTCATACCAGAATGTTCTCTCTCTTGTGTAGAAGGCTGAATGTAATCCAAAATTTTTGGGTCCACAGGGGGCATCTCCCTATCTTTAAATTCCATACAAGGACCTACCTCTCTGCCCCTAAAATCTTGGTAAGTCCTAGAACGGTGTCTACCTCTGAAATCCGAATGTGGAGTATCCCTATTCCTAAAGTCTAGATCAGTAGTAGCTGAACCTCGGCCTCTAAAGTCCACCTGTGTTCCGTCTTTATCCCTGAAGTCCAAATCAGATACATCTCTGTTCCTAAAATCAGAACGAGACTGATCTCTGGATCTAAAATCCAAATCTGATAAATCTCTTCCCCTAAAATCTGTATGGGATCCATCTCGGCCTCTAAAATCTAAATCATAAGTGCCCCGTCCCCTAAAGTCAGATGGAGGAACATCTCTACTTCTGAAGTCAACAGGGTGAGAATCCCTGTCTCTGTAATTCATATGAGGAGTCTCCCTGCCTCTATAATCCATAGGAGTACCATCTCCACCTCTGTAGTCCATAGGTGGTCCTTCTCTATCCCGAAAATCCCCAGAATGTATGTCCCTATTCCTGAAGTCCAACTGTGCTGAATCTCTGCTCTGGAAATCCGAGGATGAAAAATCTCCCCCTCTGAAATCATGTCCAGGTCCCTCCCCTCCTTGATAGTCACCATGTGGTCCATCTCTAGCTCCATAGCTGAAAGAATGCTCCTCTACATTTGCAAAGGGAGGTCCTGAATGCCCCTGGAAATCAAAGGGAAGTGAATCTCTGCCAGGAAAGTTGCCAGAGTGTCTCTCTTGAGCATGACTCTTAAGGGGAGGAGGAGGATAATCCCTGTTCCACCCGGGAGCAAACCTTTCTTCTTGGCTCCCACTGTAGAAACAAAGACAGGGTTATTCATATTGTCCAGAGAGTTTGAAATCTACACACCAGCATATTCTTCTCTAATCACAGCATATTCTTCTGTAAACACATTTTGGGGGGGCAGAGTTCTGTAACAAGGTCCTAGATCTGCAGAAAACAGCAAGTTTTGCTATTTTAAGACGAGGTGTCCGAGTAAACTTTTATGCTCCCATTTCAGAACACGAGGTAAGTCAACACAAGGTTTTCAACATGACTGCTGCAGAAAAAGCTTTCACCCAGTCCTGCAACAGGGAAAATCCGCAATACCAGATAAGCTAACACAGGAACATGCTACAAAAATTCCCATTTTCTACCAAGGAACTTAAAATTCCAAGGTCATCACGACAATTACTATACATATGGAGTTGGGGAAATCAATGCAATTTTATTTGTTTGGTTGTTTTGTTTTTGAGACAGGGTTTGGTTATATAGCACTACCTGGCCTAGAAATCACTATGTAGACCAGGCTAGTCTTGAACTTGAAGCAATCCTTTGTTTCCTGAGTACTGGAATTATAATAAACAACCATGCTAAACCTCAAAGTATAAAATTTCTTGTTTCAGGAAGCGTCTTTCTCATTGCTGTACCGAATAGTAAACATTCCAAAAATATTTTATTGTATCTACATCAAGAGTTCTAATCAATACAATGAGTAAAGGCCAAAAAGAGGGAGATTAGTTGTATATCATCATGACTAGTAGCAGCACTAAACCCCAGTTCTACTGTGGGCTCTGCCTCAGCTGGGTCCAATTATAACTATCAAAGAGTATCATCATAGAAGACAATGTCAATCAACCATAAAGCAAGTTAAGTCATCTGTGCCAAGCTAAATTATCTAAAAGCTTAAAGCTGAAAGTGACCAAGAACTAGATCTTTAGGCATAATCTCCATGTCCCAAATAAAGAAGTTAACACACCAGATTCTAATGCCTCAAGCTCACTTTGAGACAGGGTTTTTCTGTGTAAAAGCCCTGCCTGTCCTGGAACTTGCTTTGTAGACATGGCTGGCCTCAAACTCAAGGAGATTGGCCTGCCTCTGCCTCCTGAGTGCTGGGATTAAAGGTGTGGGCAACCACAACCTGGATCAAGCTAACTTTTTATTGCAATAAAACATACTTTAAAAATACTTACAGTTAGAGAAAAAACAACAACAACAACAAAAGTATAGTTGGGACAGAAGAGATGGCTCAGTGGTTAAGAGCACTTGCTATTCTTCCAGAGGCCCTAGGTTTGGTTCCCAGCGCCCACATGGCTGCTCACACCCTGTATACTCCAGTTCCAAGGAATCTGACACCCTCTGAGGAAGCAGGCACATATATGATGTGTATACATTCAGGCAAAACATATACTCCATTTACATAACTCAATAAATAAATGAGAGTTGCCCAGTCTTTCATACTACCAAATATCTTCCCTTTGGCTAATCACTAGAGCATTTTATACATTTTGGCTTTGGTCAAAGATTAAGGGACAGCCAACATGGTGGTATACAACTATTAATCTCATTATTTGGATGCTGAGGAGGATGATCCTGAGTTTAAGGCCAGCCTCAGTTACAGAAGGGAGACCCTGTTTCAACAAACCAAAAGATCAAGGAACTTAAATAGGCAAACAGGTGCCTGGGAATCCCAGAGAGGGCAAATGAAAAACAGGAAATAAAAATGACTAAAGTGCCAGGTGGTGGTGGTTCACGCCTTTAATCCCAGAACTCAGGAGGCAAAGGCAGGCAGATTTCTGTAAGTTCGAGGCCAGCCTGGTCTACAGAGTGAGTCCCAGGAAAGGCTCCAAAGCTACAGAGAAACTCCGTCTCAGAGGGGGAAAAATGACTGAAGGGCTATCTATTACTTGGCAGTACAACAAAAGCATAGAGATTATCAGGACGAACTCAAGTCTCTCCTCCCCAAACACAGAGGTTCTATCATACGACTCTTCTGAGCTCAAATTATACCACCACAGTAAAACTCAAAGACAACTGACTCTAGGTCACTCAGTTCAGGAGAACTGTTACAACACCATCACCATTCCCTTTGTACCTTATTTTTAATTTATTTGTGTATTTTATACACACACACACACACACACACACACACATACACACATACACAGGGGTGGGGGGGTGGGGGGGTGCATTTGCTTGGAAGACACTGGGCATCTTCTATGGGTCTCTACCTCATTTTTGAGTCACAGTTTCTCACTGAATCTGAAGCTCACTGTTTCAGCAAGGCTAACTGAACTGAGTTTCCAGATCATGTTGTTGGTTTTTGGACACAGGGTTTCTCTGTATAGCCCTGGCTGTCCTGGAACTCCCTATGGAGACCATGCTGGCCTCACAGAGATCTGCCTGCCTCTGCCTCCTGAATGGTAGGATTAAAGGCATACACCACCATCACTCCCACACACCGTCTTTTTTTTTTTTTTTTTTTTATGTAGGTACTAGGGATTTAAATTCAGGTCCTCTCGATTTCACAGCAAGCAGTCTTGCCCTATGAGACATCTACTTTTTTCATAAAGTAAATAGAAATTTAAAACATTAGCCTAAACATTAGAACAACGTACAATTAATGGATTTTTAGAACATGAAAACTTCTATTGGTTCTCAATAACACTAACATTAGTTATGTCTTTGTGGTTCATCATACACAACTTTAAATATTCTTCATAAGAAATAAAATTTAACACAAAAATTAGAATGTAACCAAAGTGTCTGCCACACTTAAAAATCATTCAAGTCCTATTAATTGGCTTTTTGGAATACTTAAGCTTCTGCATACACTCATGGAATGACTGCTGAGGCATCTAAAAGTATGCATTTTTCTGACCAGAACACATCCAGTATTGTCCTTGAATACTGCCATGAGGATTATCTTACCCTCAAGTCAAGCAGATCTACAGTAACCTACCATACTACAGTTCTTATATCTGTATTTTATAGTCTAATCAAGAAACAGTTCAGCCAGGTGGTGGTGGTGGTGTTTGCCTTTAATCCCAGCACTTGGGAGGCAGAGGCAGGCAGATCTCAGTGAGTTCAAGGCCAGTCTGGGTCCACAAATTGAGTTCCAGGACAGCCAGGACTGCTACACAGAGAAACCCTGTCTCAGAAAAACCAGTTCTATTAATATATGACAGCAGTAGTATCAAGAGTAGTGACCCATGCCTTTTATCTCTGTGAGTTCAAGTGCAGCCTAGTCTACATAGCAAGTTCCAAGCCAGCCAGGGATACATAGTAAGACCCTATCTCAAAACAAAGAACAGCAGTGGTTATAGAAATTATTTTCAACTAAAGTAATACAATTTTATGAAGTATTTCAAAGGGAAAATAAAAGTTATTTTCCTGGAAGATAACTTGCTTTATTTTGTGAGTCTCCCAAAAAAGGAATATTATCTCCCTCTGGTCAAAAATCTTAAAAATTAGGGGTTAATGAGTTGGCCCCAAGATCTCTGTGAGGCCAGCGTGGTCTACATACCAAGTTCTAGGACAGTCAGGACTACATAAAGAGGCCCTGTCTTGAAAACACAAAAACAAAACCCCAAGTACTCAGGAGTCAAAGTCAGGAGCTCTGTGAGTTAGAGGCCAGCTTCGTCTGCATAGTGGGTTCCAGGTCCACCATGGCTACAAGTGAGACTGAACACACACATGCCACACACAACAGACATATACACATACACATACACACACACACACACACACACACACACACACACTCCTAAAAACACCACATAAGAGCTAGGTGTGGTAGATACCTGTAACCCCTGCATTGTAGAGGCTAAGGCAAAAGGATCATGAGTTCAAGGCCAAGGCCAATTTGGCCTACATAGAAAGATCCTGTCTCAAAACAAAAACAAGCCAGGGGGTGGTGGCCCATGCCTTTAATCCCAACGCTTGGGATGTAGAGGGAGGCAGATCTCTGGGCTGGAGACCAGCCTGGATTACAGAGTAAGTTCCAGGACAGCCAGGACTCTACAGAGCACAGAGAAACCCTGTCTCAAAAAACAAAAAACAGCCAGGCTGTGGTGGATCACGCCTTTAATCCCAGCACTTAGGAAGCAGAGCCAGGCAGATCTCTGAGTTCGAGGCCAGCCTGGTCTACAGAGTGAGATCCAGGACAGGCACCAAGACTACACAGACAAACCCTGTCTCGGGGAAAAAAAAAAGGAAGGAAGGAAGGAAGGAAGGAAGGAAGGAAGGAAGGAAGGAAGGAAAGTTCTAAAAACATGGGGAGGGGGAAAATGTGCAACAGAGCCAAATCTATCTAATGTTGTTGTTAATTTATTTTTATTTCATGTGCATTGGTGTTTTTATTTGTGTGTATGTCTGTATGAGGGTGTTGGATCTCCTGGAACTTGAGTTACAGACAGTTGTAAGCTGCCATGTGGGTGCTGGGAATTGAACCTAGATCCTCTGAAAGAGCAGCCAGTGCTCTTAACCACTAAGCCATCTCCTCAGCCCTAAAGTTTTTAAATGATTACCTAAACCACCTTAATTCTATAAGAAATAGTCTGACATACAAAATAAATATCCATAAGCAGACTAAGAAGGCAAACAATAATCTAAATTATTTTTAAATGTTACATATAAGCATTGATTTAGACTGGAGCTTGGCAAACCTTTTATTTTCATTTTATATATTTTTGGCTTTTTGAAACAGGATCTCTCTACATAATCTTGGATGTCCTAGAACTCATTATGTAGACCAGGATGGCCTCAAACTCACAAACATTCATCTGTTTAAGCCTCCCAAGAACTGGGATTAAAGGTGTGTGCCTCCATGCATGGACAAACTACATAAAAAGCTAGGTAGTAAATAAATTGGGGCTTTGTAGAGTATATGGTAGCTATCACAACTATTCAACTCTATAATTGTAGTAAGAAAGCAACCACACACAATTTGTAAATAAATGACCACGGCTATGCTTTGATAAAAGTTACTTCCAGTGCTAGTAGAATGATGGCTTAGTGGCTGCAAACATCCACGTGGCAGTTCACATGCATAACTCCAGTTCCAGGGGACCTGATGCTCTTTTGTGACCTCTGTGGGCACCAGCACTCATGTGATACACATACATATGTGTGAGCAAACACTAGTACACATAAAATAAAATACAAGTGTATATATGTGTGTGTGTGTGTGTGTGTGTGTGTGTGTGTGTTTATTTTTATATTGTGTGCATTGGTGTTTTGCCTGCATATATGTCTGTGTCAAGGTGTGAGATCCTCTAGAACTGGAGTTACAGACAGTTTTGAGCTGTCATGTGGTTGCTGGGACTTGAAGCCAGATCCTCTGAAAGACTAGTCAGTGCTCTTAACCACTGAGCTATCTCTCTAGTCCCTAATTTTATATATATATATATGTGTGTGTGTGTGTGTGTGTGTGTATATACACATACACATATATATATTTAAAAGTTATTCTCAGTACTTTGAGAGGCTGAGATTTAGAAAATTGCTAGTCTAAGGTCAATATGGACCATTCAAAGAGACACACACACACAGTCCTAGAGTCCCATAAACACTAGTAACACCAGCTCTGAGGGTTCTGTCACCCCCTTTTGGTTTCCACACACACACATGCACATACAGTATTTTTTAAAGTATTCCCTATAAATCGAAAGCACAATCCATTTATATCTAAGTGCTACCACTTTTTCCACTCTTTGTACCCAATAACCCCTAAAACTGGCATTCATGTAGCTTAGAAAAGTGTATCAATCTCAATAGCAAGACACAGCTCTAGAGTCTAGATATAAATTAGTGAAATTAATATAGCTCTCAAGATTTTATTTTTATGTATGTAAATGCATGGATATATGTGAGTATATGTCATTTGTGTGCAGTTCCCTGAGGAGTTCAGAACAGGGAGAAGGATCCCTGAGAGCTGGAGTTCCAGGAGTTTTTAAGCTCCCTGATGTGAGGGGAACAAAACTTGGATCTTCTGGAAAAGCAGCAAATGTTCTTTAACTGCTGAGCCATCCTTCCAGCTCCTTAATGGAGCTTTCCTAAACACTTAAGTACAACACATTTTGCTAGATTTCTAAGTATGCATTGCTTTGCTAAAAGAGATAAAAAGACTTAACAAATATGAAGAAGGCAAGAGTGATGGTGCATAACAGCAATCCCAACTATTTGGCAAGCTGAGACAGGAAGACCAGAAGTTCAAGCACAGCCCAGTATACACTGCAAAAACCTTATCTCAAAAGTAAGTAAATAATCTCACACCTGGGATGCTAAAGAAGGATTGCCATGACTTCAGTGCCATTCTGAGCTATGTAGTGAGTTCAGGCCAGTATGAGCTAGAGTATACATTGTCTCAAAACAGATAAATGAATGATTTTGGCATATTTTTTAATATTTGAAAAATGTTATTGGCTGGGCATGCTGCCTCACACCTTTAATCCCAGCACTCCAGAGGCAGAAACAAGAGGATCTCTGTGAGTTTGAGGCCAGCCTTTGTCTACACAATGAGTTCCAGGACAGCCAGGACTACATATACATAGAAAGATGAGAAACTCTGTCTCAAAAAGAAAAAAGAAAAAAAAAAAAAAAAAAAGGTTACCAAGGGGCTAAGGCCATAGCTCAGAGCCAAAGCATTTGCCAAACATACAGGATGCCCTGGGTTCTAAGCCCCAATTTCATATAGAGAAATAAAGAGAAACAGATACATGCTGGGTATATACTCTCAATCACTTCAGCAATGACTAGAAACTTTTAAAATATTTTATACTTCTAAAAAAACTTAGTTATAGTCTCCACAAAAAAAAAAAATCTGCCTTTATAGTAGGCCAAGTTACATTATAAATACTTGAAAATTTAAATATTTAAAATTTAAGACTTACCGAAAGGGTCCTGTTCTGTTAGCAGATCGAGAATCCCCCCACATCTCTTTCTATATCAAGAAAGCTTCAATAAGTAGATCTTTTTCCTACCAAACTCTAGTAGAGTAGTACCTGTATAAAATAAATCACAACAAGTAAGAACTTTATACATGAAGTATAAAATAAACTACTTAATCTTTGCTTGCTAAGTTTATCAGAGAACACATCATCAAGGATATTTTCAGAGATCACTTTAAAACATTTATACAGGGCTAGTGAGAAGGCTCAATGGATTACAGCACTTGCCTCCAAGCCTGACAACCTAAGTTCAATCCCCTGGCTCTACATGGTGGAAGAACCAATTCCCAAAAGTTATCCTCTAATTTCTTCAAACATACACACACACACACACACACACACACACACAAAATGTAAATAGATATAGATAACAGAAAATTTGTAATCAATTTATAACTAAAAAAACTGTTAAGTATGACGGTGCATGCCTTTTATCCTAGCATTCAGGAGGCAGAAGCACATGCGCGCACACAATTTAAAAAAAAATTTTTTTTTTCAATTTTTTCAGGTAAGTGTAGTGGCATATGTCTTTAATTGCAGCACTCTGGAGGCAGAGGTACTTGGATCTCTATGAATTCAAGGCTAGTAAGGAATACAGTGAGAGTTTGTCAAAAGAAAGTTCAGAGCTGTGAGATGGCTCAGTAAGTAAAGGCACTTGCCTCCAAGCCTGACTATCTTTCCCCAGGACCTAGAAAGTAAAAGAAAGAATTAATTCCCACAAATTGTCCTCTGACTTCCACAAGCATGTTGTGGCATGTGTACACACAAGAACACACAGAGAACAAATTAGCCTTTTTTTGTTTTGTTTCTCAACAAATTTTTTTAAAAAAGGAAAAAATTTTTCAATTAAAAATATGTGTTCTGAGCCAGATGGTGCAAGCCTTTAATCCCAGCACTCAGGAGGCAGAGGCAGGCAGATCTTTGAATTCCAAGACAGTCTGGTCTGGAGTTCCAGGACCAGGAACTGTTACACAGAGAAGCCCTATTGGGGGGGGGGGGCGGGGGCGGGGAATGGCGGGTGTAGAAAATATGTGTTCTGACTTCCAGAGATGTCATCTGACCTTCACATAAGTAATATGGGATGCACACACTCACACACTAATACATTAAAGAGCATTTTTTTTTTAAATTAAAGGTCTCAAACAAAAAAAGTATATTCTGGAGCATTAATAAACTTTTTGGTGTACAAAGAATGTTCCACATTCAATAATTCTTTCCTGAGTAATTTTCCCAGCACTTATTTGTCCATTACCTGAAAGAGCATCTTAGCATTATATTCAGTCTATGTGACTAATCCTACACTATTGAGCAGTTAATCAGAATACTTAATATCCTCACCAGCGATTGCTTTGAAGACAGGCATGTAACCTAAATCAAGCTGAGAAATTATCTCCAGGACTTTTCTTGTAGCTACTGAAAGATCTTCATGGATTTACAAGCGTTTCCTAAATATGACACAACAAAAGAAAAAATAATAAAGTACACCATAAATATTAAATACTTTTGTGCATCAAAGGACACTTGATATGTAGAGACTAAAAAAACAAAACAAAACAAAAACAAAAAAAACCAATTCACACCAGGTGTGATGGCCCACACCTTTAATCCCAGCACTCAGGAGGCAGAGGCAGGCAGATCTCTGTGAGTTTGAGGCCAGCCTGGTCTACACAGTGAGTTCCTGGACAGCCAGGACTGTTATACAGAGAAACTCTGTCCTGAAAAAAACAAAACCAACCAACCAAAAAAAACAAAAACAAAAACAAAAACAAAAAAAACAAAACCACCAATTCACAAGTCATCAAAATGGATGGCATGAAGTTTTCAAGGTCTTATTCCTCCAAGGAAACATCTAAAAAAAACAAGCAGTAACCATAAAAAAAAACTAAAGGGCAGGTGGTAAGATGGCTCAGGGGGTAAAAGTACTTTCGCCATAAGCCTAACACCTGAGTTCCATCCCTGGACACTACAGTGGAAGGAGAAAACTATCTCCCAAAGTTGCCTTCTACCCTCTACTCACACATGTGGAATATATACACCCACATTCATACACATCACATACAATAATAAAAAATTCAATTAAAAATTGGGCCTATGAGATAGATGGCTTAGTGGATTAGGGCACTTGCCTCCAAGTTTGACTATCTGGGACTCAAATGGGCTGAAAAGAAAGGACCCAAAAGTTGTCCTATAGCCTCCACTTGTATACCATAGCATATGCATACATGAATGCCTATGCCCCCCACCCCACTAAATAATAAAAATGTAAAAAGGCAAAAGAAAAAAGTATCTTCAAGGCAGTAGGAATATTGTATGGTATTTTTATCTTCCCTTGCCCTCTTTCTCTTCAACACAGAAGTAATTTTGCTCTTTAAGCAGTGCAGCCCCATTCCAAGCTCCTTTCCAAGAAAAGAGCGTATGTATTTGCAAGTTATTTTATGTATTTGTTCTACCTTGTCAGGTGGAAGGGGAGGGGTATCTGAAGGACTGATACAAAGTGCTTGTTTCTATTTCACCCAACTTAGAATTCAAACAGGAGCCTGTGCCTTTAATCTCAGTACTCAGGCAGGCAGATCTCTGAGTTCTAGACCAGCTATGGACTATATAGTTAGTTCCAGACCAGCTAGGGCAGCATGGTAAGACCCCATCTCAAAATAACAACAACAGCAATAGCAATAACAATAATGCTAATTATTGTTATTTTTATTATTATTTGTTGTGGGATAATCTATTTGTACACTGTGAAAAGCTAATAGGTAGAAAACCAAGAACAGCTGGAGTAAAGTACTTGGAAATTAGGCCATTCAAAAGCAGTATGTAAACCAGGCGGTGGTGGCACATGCCTCTAATCCCAGCACTTGGGAGGCAGAAGTAGGTGGACTGCTGTGAGTTTAAAGCCAGCCTAGTCTACAAAGAGAGTTCCAGGACAGCCAGGGCTACACAGAGGGACCCTGTCTTTAAAAATCAAAAACCAAAACAAAACAAACAAATACAAAGCAGTATGCAAGCACTGGAAAGATGGCTTAGTCAAATATAACTCAAGCTAGGTTCAGAATGACTCAGCCATAGATGACTTTGAATATCTTATCTTCCTGCCTCCACATTCCTAGTGCTAAGATTACAAGCAAGTCACTCACTATACTAGGCTTTCTCTTTGGTTATTTATTGTTGTTGGTTTGTTTTTTTTTTTTATTGGCCATGGTCTCACACCATAACTTAGGCTGTCCTTGAACTTACTATGTAGCCTAGGCCAGCCTAGAAACCAAGGGAATTCTGTCTCAGTCTTTGAATCACTTGAATTAAAGCATGAGTCACCTCACCTAGTTTTTTGGTCTCAGAAAACAAGATCTCACATAGCCCAGCAGGGCCTCAAACTTCCTATGTAGTAGATGACCTTAGCTCCTAATTCTCTGGCCTCCACATTCCCAGAGCAGTTTACAAGCAGGTACCACACTACATACAGGTAGATGATTTGGATAAAACAACTGAGGAAAAGGTTCCAGCAAAGAAATCTATACAAGACACTTCAGCCAAAAATGCACAAAACCAAACACGAATGTGTTAAGTGAATCCACGAGTCTGTTAAAGGGTGTCAATGAATTTATTAAGACATAAGATGGGGAGAAATACTCTCACGGATACAGAACAAAGTAAACTGCCGTTGTCGTCCTCTGTTCTGCAATAGAACCAGCCGTAGATTTCTGACCATTTCAAGAGAGAGCACGTGCGTGCCCGCTCCTCAGTTTTAAGCAGTCATATACCCAGAAAAAACCATGTCTCTATGGGGCCAGATACCCCAAGGTCATTGGCAGATCAAATTCCTACAACATTTCCCCTTTTTGTCTAAATAAAAAGGTTCTAAACCTAATACAAAGCTAAATAAGAACAATAAGAACAATTATCAAGTATTATCTAGAAGAAAGAAAAGGTAATAACATAAACAAAAATGGAACTACAACCAACAAGAACAACATCAAGCAAGAAACATATACTAAATGTCCATGCCAAAGGTAATTGGCGAGTTACAGAGATTACAATAGCTGTCCTATCCTGAAGAATCTAAATCTTGTACCTGATATGCTCTTAGCTAAACTACTAGAGGATTGTAACTGTAACTATCTAGTCTTCAACTATCAAGGAAAATAATATTATCTGAGTAAGTAGGAAGTGCAAACAAGCAACTTCTGAAACATGCAAGGTATGACAGAAACAGCTGGCTGCCTGGACAGTCACCCAATGTTTCTCTGCAATGTTGGGGCAACCACTATTGGCTACAGACCTAGAATATCTGACAGACCATTTTCTAAAGAAAGAAATTTTGAAAGACTGTCCTACTCTGTCTTGGCAAGGTTCAGCAGTCACTTTTTCCTTGTGTCCTGCTCGTCCGGATCGGACAGAGTGCTTACTGTCAGCAGTCAAGGCAAGGGCAGTTCTTTGCCCAAGAGGCCACTTTTGCCAAGAAGACAAACTTCACATGGAGTGTCTTCGATGCCCATCATCCTCTGGGAAGTAGAATGGTGGTACCAGGAGCAATCGTGTCTCACATCAACAGAATTCTAAGTTATTAAAATTCCCACAACACAAATGTAAAGCGTCAACATCTTCAACACTGAGATCAAAAGGTCAAGAATTTTCAAAAAGCAGAAAAGCCAGATGTGGTGGAGGTAGAGGCTAGACTGATCTACACATCAATCTCCAGAATAGCCAGAGATACATAACAGAGACCTTGTTTCAAACTTAAAAAAGAAACAAAAAAAATCAGAAAGGGAACAACAAACAAACAACAACAAAAAGAAAACCAAACAAACAAACAAACAAAAGAACCCTAAAACACCAAGAAGGACCTATTACTGTAAAATATATAAGGTAAAAATTCAAGTAAATATAGAAAAAGGTGGCTCTCTTCACAAAGTGAGAATAACTGTTTCAGGAGGACTGACTAGGAGACTATTCAAAGATCTCTGGCAGTAGAGGAAGTCTCTTTAGAAAATAGTTCAAGCCAGGCGGTGGTGGCGCACACCTTTAATCCCAGCACTCCAGACACAGAGGCAGGCAGATGGAGTTTGAGGCCAGCCTGGTCTATGGAGTAAGTTCCAGGATGGCCAGGGCTACACAGAGAAATTCTGTCTTGAATAACACCACCAACAACCCCCCAAAAAAGAAAGAAAATAGTTCAAAACTTGGTATTGTGATAAACACCTATAATCTCAGAAATAGGCAGAGGAAGTAGAATAAAGAGTTCAAGGCAATCCTAGGCTACATGAGGAGTCCAAGGCCAGTCTGGGCTCCCCCCACTTCCACCAAAAAAGAAAGAAAACAGTTTAAAGCTGCATGCAGTGGCACACATCTATAATCCCAGCAACTCAGGAAACTGAGAAAGAAGACTGCTAGTAGTTCACAAGCCAGCCTAGACAACATATGGATATTTTCTCCAAGGGGGAAAAAGCCACCAAGGTAGCATAATACCTGTAAACTTACTTAGCCTTGGGAAATGCAGGCAGGAGGCATAAGAGATCAAAGCTGGGCCACATAGATGGCTCAGCAGGTAAAGTGCTTGACACCAAACCTAATAACCCAATTTTGATTCTGGGGAGCCACATGGTAGAAGCAAGTATTGCAGCAAGTATTCCTCTGAGCTCCACACACAACTGCAGCAAGTATTCCTCTGAGCTCCACACACATACCATAGCATACACACATGTGTATACACACACAAAATCAAAAAATTTTTAAAGTTAAATATTCTTCTCCTCAGTCACACACTGAATTCAAGGCCAGACTGGACTATATGGAAGCATTCTAAAAAAAAATAAATTAAAAAAAATAATAACAAACCAAAAGGCCAAGAATGGTAATGCACGCCTGTAATCTCAGGAGGCAAGAGGCACGTAGATCTCTTGAAGACAGCCTGATCTACACAGTGAGATCTACAACAGCCAAAGCTACATAAATAGAGACCCTGTCTCAAAACAAAAGAAACCCAGCACTCAGGAAGGAAAGGTAAGTAGATCTCTGTAATTTGAGGTTAGCCTGGTATACACAACAAGTTCCAAGCCAGCCAGGAATATAAAGTAGGACCCTGTCTTAAAAGAAATAAAATAAAAAGAAAGTAGTTTGTTGAAATTACTTACATTTCCTTAATAGTTAATATGTAGCTGTCCTTGTCTATTATTTATAAAGTAAGAACTTCTCTACCAAGTTTGAATGTCAAGATGATTCATTTGGTGGTAAAGGTGTTTGCCACACAAACCCGATGATCCCCATGGGTTCTATTCCTGGAACCCACGAAAAGGTTGAAGAGGAGAACAGATTCCACAAAGTTGTCCCCTGACCTCTATACACTTCTCTCCCTGCTACACATACACTAAATAAATAAATAAGTGCAAAAAAAGATAATCAAAATAAGCATATTAATAAAGAGAAACTGTACAGAGAAGTGAAAAACAAATTCTGGAGTGGAAAAGTACACTGCTTATATGACAAAAAAGCTCAACATAGATTTCAACAATAGAGTGGATTGAGCAAGCAGAAGAAAGGATGATAAAACTTGAAGACAGGACAGTATAAAATTATCAACTCACAGAAGAAGAAAGGAAAAGAATGAATTCAAATTAATGAATGAAGGATAAAGACTAATGAAGGAGCATCAAGTAGACCAACATATGAACCACAGGATTTCCAGAGAGGGCTGAAAATGCAGCTGAGCAAATCACTTGCCTATGATGCATTAAGTTCATCATTCAATTCCTAACACCAAAAGGAGAAATAAATTTTTAATTTTATTTATTTATTTATTTACTTATTTGTTTATTTATTTATTTATTTATTTTAAAGACAGAGAAGCCAGGCTGATAGCTCAGGTCTCTAATCTCAGCACTTGGGAAAGAGGCAGGACTATTCCAGTAAATTCAAAGTCAGTCTCATTACATACTGAATTCAAGACTAGCCTAGGTTACATGTGATTATCTCACAAAAATAAAAGACAGGGGGCTGGAGAGATGGCTCAGCAGTTAAGAGCACTGACTGCTCTTCCAGAGGACCTGGATTCAATTCCCAGCACCCACATGACAGCCCACAACTATCTGTGAGCCCAGTTCCAGGGGACCCGAAACCTCACAGAGACATATATGCAGATAAAGCATCAATGTACATAAAAGTAAATTAGCCAGGCAGTGGTGGTGCATGCCTTTAATCTCAGCATTCGGGAGGTAGATACAGGAGGATCTCTGTGAGTTTGAGGCCAGCCTGGTCTAAAGAATGAGATCCAGGACAGCCAGGGCTAAGCAGTGAAAAACCAAAACAAACAAACAAATAAAAAGAAATGTAGTTTAGTAACCAAAGTAAATACAATTCCTAAGGGACAGTAAAGTAAGTCTGGGTAATGTTGCTTGTGGCCAGCCTGCTGGCCTGAGTTCAAGCCCTGGTACCCACAAGATAGAAAAGAACAGATTCCACAAGTTGTACTCTGATCTCCTCACAACCATCATGGCATGTATGCATAGACACAGACATACACACTTTAAATTTTAAGAATAAGAACAGGACACTAGTCATAAAAAATATAACTCCTAGATCCAAAATAATCTCAAACTATTATCAAAGTTTAAAATATTTTTATTTTTTATGTGTATGAGTATTTGTCTGCATGTATATATATGCTCCATGTGCATGCTGTGCATGAGACCAAAAGAGGCACCAGAATCCCTGAAGACACCATGTGGGTACTGGGAACCAAGCCTGGTCCTCTGGAAAAGCAACAAGTAATCTTAACCACTGAGCCATCTCTCCAGCCCCTATTACCAAAGTGTAAATGGAGCCTGAATGTTGATGCATGAACAGCATGACAACATACATAAAGGTCAGAATATACTAAGGAGTCATTAAGTTACCTATTATATCAACTAGTTCTAAAAATAAACAGTACTAAACCATTATACCCTTAAGATACAAATACTAGTCTATCTTACACACCACACCCCACATCCATCACATTCTACATGTTGTAAAGAATAGAAGGGCCGGGGCTGGAGAGATGGCTCAGAGGTTAAGAGCACTGACTGCTCTTCCATAGGTCCTGAGTTCAATTCCCAGCAACCACATGATGGCTCACAACCACCTGTAAAGAGATCTGGTGCCCTCTTCTGGCCTGTAGACATACATGCAGGCAGAACATTGTATATATAATAAATAA
The DNA here is from genome assembly GCA_902168405.1 of Peromyscus aztecus. Lineage (NCBI taxonomy): Eukaryota > Metazoa > Chordata > Mammalia > Rodentia > Cricetidae > Peromyscus > Peromyscus aztecus. Next base: position 7,734 of record CABHPQ010152094.1, on the reverse strand, counting down.
ATCTAAAAAAAAAAAAAAAGAATAGAAGGGCCCTGTAGTGAATTTTGAAGACAACAACACATGCCTATGTGAAATAACTGTAGTGGAGATCCTGGAGCTAGTAGTATAAATATCCAAAAGAGAGCTGTGAAAGTTCAAGTAAAAAAGGAAGTAAGTTTCACACTGGAAATAGCTCAGCTAGTTCGGAGAGAGGGCAAGCCTCTACATTGAGATACAAACTACATTTGTAGTCATGTCCTTCTTTCAGTTCCTTGGTTTTAGTTTAGTAACCAAATTCCCCAGAATGCAGTCTGGTTTCTGGGTTAACCAGTACATGATGGCTCATACCAACACCCAGAGAAAGAAGGGCAAGGGGGCTACCAAAAATTGGAGCCAGCTAGGGCTACACAGTAAGATTCTGTGTCAAAAAGAAACAGCAACAAGAAGTCCAGGTATGGTGGCTATAATCCTAGTACTTGAGAGTTAGAAACAAGAAGACGAAGAATTCAAGACCAGGGTGAATACTTGGCTCAGCAGTTAAGAGACCTTGTTGCTCTTGCAGAGAACCTGAGTTCAGTTACCTACATAGTGCCCATAACCATCTACAACTCCAGTTCTAAAGGATCCAATGCTTTCTTCTGACCTTCTCACTGGGCACACACAGGGTATACATACATATACATTCAAGCAAAATATTCACACACATAAAATGAGATAATTTTTTTTAAAAAATGAGTTCATGCTAGGTGGTGGTGACAAACACCTTTAATCTCAGCACTCAGGAGGCAGAGGCAGATGGACCTCTAAGTTGGAAGTCAACCTGGTCTAGAGTGAGTTCCAGGACAACCAGAACTACACAGAGAAACCCTGTCTTGAAAAACAAAACAAACAAAAGACCCAAAAAACGAGTTCATGGTCATCCTTGGCTACATAGGGTTTGAGGCCAGACTAGGCTACCTTGCCTAAATAAGTAAAATTTATACCTTGCCTAAAATAAGTAAAATTTAATTCCAGCTCCCAGGAGCTAAGTACAGATGCCCATGGAAGTCAGAGGCATTGGATCCCCATGGAGTTGGAGTTACAGGTTTTATGTGCGGGGAACTGAACTCAGGTCCTCTGCAAAACAGTAGACATTTTCTTAACACTGAACTGTCTGTCTCTCCAGCCCCTAATGTTTGTCTCCCCCTGCCCCCAGCTGAGGACCAAACCCAGGGCCTTCTCTACCACTGAGCTAAATCCCCAACCCCTAATGTTTGTTTCTTTAGTAGAGTCTTCCATATGTAGCCCAAGCTGGCCTTAAACTTCTGATCCTCCCACTTCACCCTCCTGAATGCTGGGATTACAAATGTTCACTATCACATCTGGTTTTATTATGAATTGGGGTTCAAACCCAAGACTTTCTGCATATTAGGCAAGCACCAAACCAACATCCTTAGCCTCTCTTGTTTTTTTGTTTTTGTTTTTGTTTTTGTTTGGTTTTTCGAGACAGGGTTTCTCTGTGTAGCTTTGCGCATTCCTGGAACTCACTCTGTAGTCCAGGCTGGCCTCCAACTCACAGAGATCCTCCTGGCTCTGCCTCCCGAGTGCTGGGATTAAAGGCGTGTGCCACCAACGTCCGGCATTTTTTTTAATTGTGGTAAAATATGCGTGATAACCTATCATCTTAATTATTTTTAAGTATACAGTTCAATCCAGTGGCATTAAATACATTTATAAAGTTGTACAACCATCAGGACCATCCATTTCCTTGCCTCTTTTAATCTTGTAAAACTATGGATTAAACAGTAATTTCCCATTATTCTCTTACCCCTCTCCTGGCAACCACTATTCTATTTTCCGTATGATTTATGGTTCTGTTTTTGTTTTTAAGACAGGGTTTCTCTGTGTAGCCAGCCCTAGCTGTCCAGGAACTCACTTGGAACTAGACCAAGATGGTCTCGAACTCAGAGATTCACCTGCTTCTGCCTAGAGTGCTGGGACTAAAGGCATGCACCACTACTTTTGACTACTGAGTTCCTCAGCAACTGAAATCATACAATACTTTTCTTATGACTGACTTCATTTACCATAGCATCTTCAAAATATAGTCATTCTGTAACATAACAAAGTGACCATCCTTTAAAAAAAATTGGGGTAGGGAAAGGCTGGAGAGACTGGTTAAGAGCACTGGCTGGTTGTAAACTGCCTGATGTGAGTACTGGGAATCAAACTTGGATCCTCCGAAGAGCAATGAGTGCTTCTAAGCACTATGCCATCTCTCCAGTTCCCACTTTAAAAACATCTTACCTTGGGACTAGAGCTCAGTGGTTAAGAGCACTTGCTTCTCTTGCAGAGAATCTGTGTCTGGTTCCTCACACTCACATGGCAGTTCACAACTGTCTGCAACTCCAGTTCTTGGGGGGGGTCTGACACTCTCTTTTTTAATCTCTACAAGTACTAGGCACATATGATACATACACATATTGGAAAGCAAACACTAATACACAAAAAATAAAAATAAAAAATTTTTAAGACACATAGAAAAATCTTATCTTTGATCTGAAGAGATGGTTCAATGGTTAAGAGCATTTGCTGCTCTTCAAGAGGACCTGGGTTCAATTCTCAAGACACATTTCTTTAAATCCAGTCCCAGGGATCCAACACCCTCTTCTGGCCTCCTAGGGCACCAGGCACACACATGGTACACATACATGCCAACCAAACACCCATATACATAAATTTAATAGACAAAAATTATAAAAATATTATCTTCATATGTATTGCACACAAATGTGTATGATGTACATACATCCATTTAAGAACAGGTGTATGTGTGCTTTGGCAAGCTTGTAGACATCAGAAGACCACCTCACTGTCCATCTCCTTTGAAACAAGTCTCTTTATGGGTTGCTGCTGCATACATGAGGCTAGCTGGCCCACAAGCTTAGAAAGGCTGGGATTACAAGATTCTTATCTTCCTTTTTAAGGCTACATAATATTCTAAAGTATAAACATATAAAGACAGTATTTGCTTATCCATTCATCTATCAATTAGCTCTTGGGTTGCTTTATTTTAGCTATTATGAATATTGCTGTATGGGCATGGATACAAATACCTGTTTGAGATTATGCTTCCAATTCCTTTGGGTACACCTATAAGTAGAATTGCTGGATCATATGGTTTTTGTTTTGAGTCTGGATCATCTACATAATGTAAACCAGGCCCTCTTTAAGCTTACAGCAATCCTCTTACCTCTGCCTCCCAAGTGCTGGGATTATAGTTGTTTATCACTATGCCATAGGAGGTGTATATCACCTAGAATCTCAGCACTTGGGAGCTAAGAAGTCAGGAGTTATGCCTACATAGTGACTTCAAGGATCAGGCTACTACATGAGACCATATTTCAAAAATAAAAAATAATATATATTATTATATATGGTCTCTATAGTCAGAGCTACAATAGTAAGTTAGTTTCAGGACAGTATGAGATACAGAGTGATAATCTTGTTTCAAACACCAATATTATTATTTAATTATTTAAAATATTAAATTAAAAAATCTAATTATTACTTTTTTTTAAAAGAAAAAGGTTAAGGTTAAAATATAGCAAGAGCCGGGTGGTGGTGGCGCACGCCTTTAATCCCAGCACTCGGGAGACAGAGCCAGGCGGATCTCTGTGAGTTTGAGGCCAGCCTGGGCTACCAAGTGAGTTCCAGGAAAGGCGCAAAGCTACACAGAGAAACCCTGTCTCGAAAAACCAAAAAAAAAAAAATAAAATAAAATATAGCAAGAGTGGGGGTTTTAGTTTAGTAGTGGGATGCTTGCCTAGCATGGAATCCGTAAAACCTGAGGTATGGTTTGACAGAACAATGCAAAAACAATTGAAAAAACTAGGTATCAAAGGTATTTGTACATCAATGTTCACAGCATTATTTACTACAGCCAAGTGTTAAAACAGATGATTGGGGGTTGGGTGTGGTGGCACACGCCTTTAATCCCAACACTTGGGAGGCACAGGCAGACAGAGCATGTGAATTCAAGGCCAGTCTGGTCTACAAAGCAAGTTCCAGGACAGCTAGGGCTATTACACAAAGAAACCCTGTCTTGAAAAACCAAAAAAAAAAAAAAAAAAAAAAAAAAGATGGAAAAGCAGAGGCAAGAGGATCTCTGAGTTCAAGGACAACCTGGAACGTCCATTCCAGGGCGGCTAGGGCTAGCTACAGAGAAACCCTGTCTCAAAAACAACAACTAAAATAGATGATCAGATTTTTTTTTTTTTTTAAAAAGGGATGTAACATTTCCACAGTGATTCAACTTTACTCTTTTTTTTTTAAAGATTTATTTATTATGTATATAATGTTCTGCCTGTATGTATGTATGAGAGGGCACCAGATCTCATTCTAGATGGTTGTGAGTCACCATGTGGTTGCTGGGAATTGAACTCAGGATCTCTGGAAGAACAGCCAGTGCTCTTAACCTCTGAGCCATCTTTCCAGCCCAGATTTTTTTTTTTTTAATGTATTCCAAGGGCTAGAGAAATGGCTCACTGGTTAAGAGTACTACTCTTGCAGAGGACCAGCATCCACATCAGGTGATTCACAACTGCCTGTAAGCTTCATGGGGTTCCATGCCTGTGGCCTCCATAAGCATCTACACTCACTTGCACATACCCACATGCATACTTACATACATAAGTGAAAAAATAATAAAATTAATTAATTTTATTCCTTGTCTGATTAAATAGTATTCCATCCTTTGTATAGAGGACCCTTGGGAATAAAATTCTGATACATATTATCCTATCAATCAACTTTAAAACCATTATACCAAGCCAAACAGGCCAAATACAAAAAAGACCACATTGTATCATTTCATTTACACTTGAAACACAAATTCATAAAGAAAGTAGAGTAAAAGTTATCAAGGGTTACATGGAGAGTTACTTGCTTAATGGTTACACAGTTTCTGATAGATAAGGTGAAAAGTTTTAGCAACAGCCATTGTTGGTTGCAATACTTTGTGGCTGTAACTAATGTCACCTGAACTGTATACTTTAAAATAGATTAAAAGGTAAATTTTTGTTACAATGTATATAAAAGTATACATTTAGTATAATTTTAAGACATAAAAGTACAATTGTAGCATGAGGTGACATACCCTATAACCTCAGTACTCTGTAAGTAGAGGAGGCTTCAGTAGTAGGAACTCCAAGACAGCCCAGGCTACATGAAACTGTATCTTAAAAAAAGGGAAGTTGCCAGGCTTGGTGGCACAGACTTTAAGTCCCAGCACTGGGACACAGAAGAAGGTGGGTCTTTTATGAGTTCTAAGCCAGCCAGGGAGCCATAGCGAGCCTCTGTCTCAAAGAAGGTGATGGGGAGGGGACTGCTAGGGAAAAAGCTCAGTTGGTATACTGCTTGCTGAGCAAACATAAAAAGTTAAGTTCAATACCCAGCACCAACAATAAAAAGGTGGGAGTGATAGTTCATGCTTGTAATTTCAGCACTGGAGAAGTAGAGACAGGAGAATCTTAGGGATTCAATGGCTGCAACCTAGCCCAATTAGCAAGCCATAGGTCCCAGGAAGAGACCTTGTCTCAAAAAAGAAGGTGGGGGCTGGTGAAATGGCTCAGTAGGTAACTTGTTGCCAGGGTTAACAACCTGAGTTTGATCTCAACCCCCATAGTAGGATCAAAGAACCAACAAGTTGTCCAATCTCAGAGACTGAGGCAGAACTAAAGTTTGCACTAGCCTGGGCTACATGAGTAAAATTATTATCTCAAAGGAAAAGAATAAAGCAATAGTAATGGCTAATATTTAGTGAACACTTTCTGCATACCAGATATTATCCTACGGGCATTACATGTATTACATAACAGATCTGGAGCTGGGAACATAGTTCAATGGGAGAGCACTTGCCTAAAATTCACAAAGCTGTGAGTTCAATTTCTAGTATTAGAAGCTGAGCACGGTGACACATAATGGGCATGGTGACAATAAATAATCTCACCAAAACAACAACAACCCTACATGAGATGGCTGTATCATTAACCTTATTCCAAAAGAAGAACTGAAGCTTGGGAAAGTTATTTAGACAATTTGTCCAATGTCAATGGGTTAGTGAAGGGTACAGGGATTCAATGTCTGATTTCTGAAACTCTACCAGTTACCAACTCTACTATACTGGGTTTCACACCATGACAGAATTGTTATAAAAGGCACTCAGACCAGGCTTGTAGACACACACCTTTAATCCTACCATTCTAGATACAGAGGCAGGAAAATCTCTGTAAGTTCATGATTAGCCTGGTCTACAACAGCCAATTCCAGGCCAGTCAGGGCTGCATAGCGAGACCCTGTCTCAAATATGTAAATGAATAAAAACTTTTCAATAGTTTGATTATCTATGTAACCCTGATTCTGAATCAAGTCATTAACATCAGTTTTTATATCTAAGCATAGTGACAGATTTCTGTTTGAAGAATATCTTTTAGGGCTGGGTATATAGTACAGTGGCAGAACACTTTAGCCTAAAGTACATTTATTTAATAAACTCCCCATAACTGCGAATGACTGCAGCCAATTGTAGTATCTGGAAAGTACAAATGGAAAGATTACGAATTTAAATTCTTCCTTATGTGAAGGGCTACAAAAACCTAAGATTCTAGGGCTGAAGAGATGGCTCAGCCATTAAAGGCTAGTCTCACAACCAAAAAAATACAAAAAGCTAGGATTCTAAAGGTAAGAAAAATAAACTCAAGCCTGGTAACAAACTTCTGTAAGGAGGCTGGGGCTATTTGCAGCTCAGTGGTAGAGAACTTGCCTAGCAAGTGTAAAGAAAGCCCTGGATTCAATGACCAGCAAGGGTGTCATACCTGCTCAGAACTGAGTCCTACCTATCCCAGAGGTTTTATGTATAGATTACATATACTATATACAACCCTATAGATTTTATACATAGATAAGTGTTTATTTACATAAAGTATTTATTTACAAGTGTACTAGTTAAGTTAAAATTCAATTTTTTAAGCGTCTCAATGCAGTTTAGGATAGCCTCAAACCTGACATCCTCCTTAATGCCAGAATTACAAGTATGCTTGTTCCACCAGGCATGGCATTAGATTCACCTTGTTATGTTTCCTCAAGATGGTAATAGTGCTAGTTACTTTCCACATTGTCATTAACTGTTATTCACCTTGACACCTTTCCCTTTGATCCGCACATGGTTGGCAACTGTGGCATATTTAATCAACAGGAAGTTGGAAACTAACAAAGCTGAGGCACAATCCAGAGTTCAGAAACTGAAATGATCAGAAGGGAGAAAAACAAAAACTACTCAACTCCTTCCCTCATATCCAATTAGTCTGAAAGTCTGAACTTAATAAGCAAGCCTAGAATGTGCAAAACAAAACAAACTACCCCCAGTTTATGTGCTCTACAAATCAAGTCTTTTCTTTTTATTAAGAAATGCAGTCCCACACTTGAATTCATTAACTCAACGTCAATTATAAAGTTAAGAGAAAAACACATTATTTACAACGCCAAAAGGAATCTGAAGCACGAATATGTGGAAATACCACTCTCCTCCTACATTTGCCCAACGGGTGCAGAACCCACCAGTCACCCTCGCCCGCCTCCCGGTTCTACGGGCCCGTGGGCCAGGTTCTGAGCTCTCGCACCTTCCTGTCTGGGCGTCTAGGTGGGCGGCCAAGGTTACTTGCAGGGCACAAGAACTCCGTATGTAGTGATGTCTCAGAACCGGATCACAAACACAAC
>CABHPQ010152093.1:0-16284 GCA_902168405.1 Peromyscus aztecus | reverse complement strand
AAAAAAAAAAAAAAAAAAAAAAAAATGAGGCTGAGATCAAAGAAAACACATGCCAAGCTTTTAACAGTGAGCAGACTAAGCAAGGGGCTTCGTTTATTTGCCTTCTGTCCTCTGTGGCGGAACCTGACTTTCTCAAAATAATGTGAGTGATCTAAAGAGGTGTTCAGAAGATATGAATATCGGAGAGACCGATGAGAGATGTGGGAACCATCACCATATTGACGGTAATGTAGGGTCCAAGGAACCGCTGAAGGAAGATGCCAGACTCAAATAGTGTGCAAGAACAAAGATCGTTTATTATATCTCATGCATGTGGGGTCCTTCACCTGTACAAAATGGCCACGACCCCTAGAGGGACGTGCAAGCTCCTTTTAAGCACAACTAAGGGGAGTTTCAGGGTCAGTTACCTAATTGGTTAGTATATTTTCAATCGGCTGAGGCTTAGTTTTATCATTTTTGGGTATGTCTACACAAGTTTGGATGTGACTCAGGAGGGGGCTGCTGGGTTTGTCCTTGGGGTACTGTGAGGCTGACTTAGACCCTTGGTGCTTGTTCTCTCCCTTGACCGTGAATGTGAGGGCCTTGTGGATAAATGGCCCTTTGTTGGAAAAGACACCTGTTTGTCCTCAGAGAACTGGGACCTAAATTCAGTTGTGAAAGTGGGAGGGGTTAACCCCTTCACTAACTGACTCCAAGGGAGGGGACCTCGCCAAGAAACAGCCGAGACTGAGAAAGAAAAACTTGAGATAACAGGAAATTGATTATAGGGATGGATGTTTCTGAAGTGTTGAGGAAGGAAGTTGGGGAGATTTGTGTGGAGGTTGAGGATGAGAGTTGGGTAGCCCAGAGTCCCACCTCCTCATTCAGTCTAGCTGCCTTACTGAGCTTCCCCTTTCAACTCCATTTTTTTTTTAATTGGCTTTTGGAGACAGGGTTTCTCTGTGTAACAGTCCTTGCTGTCCTAGAACTCGCTTTGTAGACCAGGCTGGCCTTGAACTCACAGAGATCAGCCTGCCTCTGCTTCCTGAATGTTGGGATTAAAAGGAGGGCGCCACCACTGCCTGACTCTCAACTCCATTTTTCCCCCTTTCTTACTCACAATAATTGGCATGAGAACTGAGCACAGGTTTAGTAATCCTTGTCAATGAAGGACTATAAAAACAACTTTCCACATTATCAGTGAGTATGAGGTTCCTAGGGGAAAATTTGTTTGCCAGTGTGTTCCTCCTTGGTGTGCAAGGCCAGGTATTTTTCCTGAGACCAGGCACTTTGTCAGCTGACCCTGTTCCACCAGATACCATCAGCCAGCCTTTGGCCAGCTCTCCTTCTGAACCTCTTCTTTCTTTTCCAACACTTTAGGTCTTTGTCCGGGGGGGGGGGGGGGGGACCACAACAAGGACACAACAACTGTTGGCCGGTGGTCAGCAGCTGGACCTTTGAAAGACACAACCAGGATCCCAGCCCCAGTCTCCTCTCGGGCCCCTCCCCGAGGAAGCTACAGAGAGAAAGGAATAACTCTGTCACTTTTGGCTTCTCGCTGCTCATCTTGCTCTTAAATTGGAGGCCTCTGGGGCCGAGAAAAACTGGACACAGTGTGCCGAGTAGTCTAATAGTTTGGGTTCTTTTTCTGAGTGTCCCCTATTGCGGAAAAATAAAATTATGTGTTTAATTTCTGAAACCTAATGCCTCATTGGCCTTGGCAGCCATTCTGCCGGGCTTGGCCGAGAGTCTGGCAACACAAGTCGACTGATTAATACCAGCTCAACTTGCTCCCTGGAGAAGAGTGTTATTTACTTGACTGTTTTCTTGAATCCTCTTTAATTTGCTTGTATTTCGGGATAATCGTATTGGTTTTAACATGCTCTGTCTCTGACCACCAGCCCCAATGAAGGCGGAGAGAAGAACTCCCTGCTCTGTGAACTCTCGTCCCCCTTCACAAAGCAAGATTTTGTTCAACCCAGCGATTAGAAATGGCACATCACGTGTTCAATTCCTTCTGGGATGGGCCAGTGCTAAGTGTACTCTCATTGCCTGCTAGTCCTCAATCCCTGGTAGAAAGGGAAAGAGATGAGGCTTCTCAATAGGGCTTCTGTACTGTTCTTCCCTCCCTTCCAACCTGAGTTCCCTTCAGATGGCGACACCACCCTCCCCCCACCCCAACCCTCCCCACCCCCGCAGTCCATCCTGACCCTCCCTTGTGAAGCCCCCAGGGATCTCAAATAACAAGTGTTGGAGGGGGACACAGAGGGGCCGTGGAAAGATTGGGCCCCAGATTTCCCCAACAGGGAAGTGTAAACACAGCTGTGGCGATGGGAGCGAGGCGCCCTCCCGCCCCCAGTTCCCACCCAGAAGCAGGGAAAGGCCGCCCTGCAGTGAGGAACCAAACAGGAAAACAAAGCAAAGCACAAGCCTAAACGCCCGCAGGAAGGTCACCAGAAACTGGGGCTGCTGCCCAGGACGTGGTGTGACCAGTGAAACAGCCAGACCCCTCCCGGAATGCTTAGGGGCCAATACAGTTCCAAAGCGAGTGAAGGGCTGGACGTTGTGGAGCCAGGAACCATGGCTTGATTTTTCGAAGACTTTCCATTGCTGGACACTTTGTCCTCTGATCTCAGAAAACTCACTTTCTGCCTTAGGTACTTAGCTTCTGGCCCCTGGTGGCTTAGGGATCGTAAGAATGCGGTTGATTCAGCAAGCAAGAGCAAGCCTACAATAAACCCTTGTCCACGGCTTATTAGAAACTTCAACTCTGAGACTCCGAGCCAAAACATAAACAGGGCTTCCTCAGCCTTTGTTAATCACAAAATAAATAATTCCAGCAGGAAGAGATTGCCTCTTCGGGAGATTACTCGGTGGTGCGGAGTTGGGGGCGGATGAGGGGCGGGGGTGGGGGTGGGGGGACACGGGGAGGGAGTCATGCCCTGATCTGTGGTGCTCTAAAAGGTCCAGCCCCACAGCTAGGGCGGTGCTACCCATCTGACTCTCAGCGTTCAGCTCAGTTAATGCAGGGTCTTGATCTCTCAGGACACACCTTTGGCATAGCCCCGCCTGGGAAGTAGCTCCCGTCAGCTGGACAGCTAATGAGCTGTGCTTCCTTTCTGGCCATCAGAATCGCAAACCATAAAAGTGAAATTGCAGAGCTGCAAAAAAAAAAAAAAAGACAGACAGCAGCCTACCACGATCAAGCTCTCATTATGTGCCTGGCCTTATGCTCAGTGTCTTCTTTGCAGGGATCGGCTCATTTCATATATAGAGTCGGGGACATTCTTTGTTTTTTTGAGACAGGGTTTCACTATGTAGCCCTGGCTGTCCTGAAATTCACTCGGTAGACCAGGCTGGCCTCAAACTCAGAGATCCAACTACCTCTGCCTCCGGTTAAGAGTCAGGGATATTCTTATCCTCATTTTACGGCTGAGGAAACCAGGGCTTTACATGATTCTAGAACTTTCTTCCAGGTTATGTAGCTATAAAGTAGCAAGGCCAGGATTTGTGCCCTCACTCTGCCTCCTTAGCCCATGCTCTAAACTTCTCCCCCTCCTCCCTCCTCTGAGGTCTTCTAACTCTGACATCATGATTCTGGATCCACTCCCTGGCTTTCTGCTCTGACCAGTGGCGCCAGAAACTGATTCTATTAGGGGCTCCAGTCTGCCCCTCCAGAGGGAAACAGTTGAAAGTTAAGGGGCTCCTCACTTCCTCTGTACTAAAGATGCCAATCAAAGCTAGACACTCTACAGACCCCCTTATCAACAGGGAACAGTTTCTGTGGAAGACAAACAAATCCTAGCCAGGCAGGAAAGGGGAGTTCCCCTTGGCTGGGTGACTTCCCCTTTCTCCTTCCTGGTTTACCAGGTCACTCCTCTGATAGTCTGACAGTGTTGGTCCTTTGTAACACACTGAGGTTAGGATGGGTTACCCAGCTATAGATTTCTTGCAGAACAAGTATGCACATCTATACATGATATTGTACATGAATGAGTAAAAATAAAACGCATAAGCCAGGCATGGCAGCGAGTGTCTGTAATCCCAGTATAGGAAACTAAGGTATGGGACTTGCAGCCCGTGGGGCTGGAGAGATGGCTCAGAGGTTAAGAGCACTGACTGCTCTTCCAGAGGTCCTGAGTTCAATTCCCAGCAACCACATGGTGGCTCACAACCATCTGTAATGAGATCTGGCGCCCTCTTCTGGCCTGCAGCCATATATGCAGGCAGAGCACTCTATACATAATAAATAAAATAAATCTTAAAAAAAAAAAAAAGACTTGCAGTGGTGGCGCACACCTTTAATCCCAGTACTCAGGATGCAGAGGCAGGCGGATCTCTAAGTTTGAGGCCAGCCTGGTTTACACAGTGAGTTCCAGGACAGTCAGAGCTACATAATGAGACCCTGTCTCAAAACCATCCCCTACAAAGAAAGAGCACATACTAATCTTCCAGATCAGAGTTCAGTCCCCAGACTCCACATTAGGTGGTTCACTCTGTAACTCTAGCTCCAGGGATCTGACTTCCTCTCTGGCATCCCTAGGCACTTGTACTCACATGCACACACACACACACACACACACACACACACACACACACACACGGGGGTGGGGGGATAAATAAATCACATTTATTTAAACATTTAGCAATTTTTTATAGAGAATGTAAATCTATGTAATCCTTGCAAAATACCTGAAAAATAGGTATTATTATCCTCAATTTACAGAGAAGGACACTGAACTCAGAGAAATTGCCACATGGTTTATGACCTTATGGCAGTAAGAAGGAGAGCTGAAATTCCAACCCAGATTAAATCTAACTGACTGCACTCTTTACAATAAAAGGAGTATTATGTAATGAAAACACAATCATGAGACTGGAGAGATTCTAAAATATCTTAAAAATATAGCTGTCATATTGTTATATGTGATATACATTATGGATCATGTCTTTTTAATTTTTTAAAAAATTGCCATTTATGAATTTATTGAACGAGAGAGGGTCTTGTGTATCACCATCTGGCTTTGAACTTGCTATATCATGGAGGAGAATGACCTTGAATTTTTGACCTTCCCGCTTCCACCTCCCCAGTGTTGGGATTACAGGTGTGCACCACCACCACCACCACCACCACCACCACCACCACATCTGCTTCATCTAGTGCTGGAGATCACACCTAAGGCTTGCCACACACTAGGTAAGCGCTCAACCGACTGAGCTGCATCCCTGGTAATGTCTATTCAGATACATGTATGTTCACACAGTCCAAGGCATTTGGCCAAATGCTTTTACATGTATTATCTGTACTGATCAGTGAGGTCCATCAAGTCATCCCATTCGGCAGATATGAAACACACTTGGAGGGGTTAGATGCCTTAAAAAAAAGGCTTGCACAGGTAAATAAGCAATGAAGCTGGGATACACACCCAACCCTACGTAATGCCAAAGAGTATGCTCGCAACAGCAGCAGCAGCAGCAGCAGCAGCAGCAATAATAATACACATTGACTATAGCCAAATTCTTCTCTAATATTTTATGTCTTATAACTTATTCATATTGTTGCCTCTATTAGTCTCTTGTACATTTCTGTGGCCATAATACTTGATAGAATCAACTTGAGGAAATATGTATTTTATTTGGTTCATAGTTCACAGTTCTAGCTCATCACAGCAGAAAAGAAAGGGCAGAGACAGAGCAGCCCAGTTCATGGTGGCTGGACCATGTGGCAGAGGCTGTTGACCTCATGGTAGACCAGGAAGCAGAGAGAAGCATAGAAATCATGGGCAGGGTCATATATAAGATACAAAGGCCCTCCCCTAGTGACCTACTTCTTTGATGATGTTTCTAGAGAGGTTTCACTGAGGAGAGAACAATTCAGAATGTGTATTGTACTGTACCGTCAGTCAGTTCCCAAATATCCACACAGAATCCCCCAAGGATGTGCCACCATCTGGGAATCAAGAGTTCAAAATGTAGAAGAAATTCAAACTGTAACGCCTCCAGTATTACTAATTCTTCTCATTGCTATAACCCAATATTTGACAGAATTAACTTAAGGAGGAAAAGGTTCATTTCTGGCTTACATTTGGAGGGTGTAGGTCATCATGATAGGAAAGGCATGGCGGTGAGAGCTGCTGTAGATCGTATGGGGCAACTGGTCACATTGCCCATAGGGTCAGGAAGCAGAGCAATATGAATGCCAGGGCTCTGTTGGCTGTCTTCTCTTTCCCTTTTGGTTCAGTCCAGGACCCCCACCCATGGGATGGTACCACCCCCTTTCACTCTAGGTCTTCCCTGTTCATTTAAACCCTCTGGAAACACACATGTCTTTGGGCATGTCTCCTAGATGCTTCTAAGACTAACCAAGTTGACAATGATGATCCACCATCAGAAGTCCACTGCTTGTCAACTTGTCACCCAAACACATTTTAATTCATAATACCCATTGAACAGGTGAGAAAAACATACTGTCTTTTATAATATTAGTTCAGCTTGTATTACAGATACTGTATGTTAAGCATGTGTGGGGCCATTAGTATCATATTTGCTTAACATATTTGGATTTGTTTATTATTTTCATTGTCCAGTCAACGTGTTGTGTTGTCGTCTTTTGTTTGGTTGGTTAGTTGGATTTTCAAGACAGGATTTCTTTGTGTAGCCTTGGTTGTTCTGAAACTAGCTCTGTAGATCAGGCTGGCCTGGAACTCACAAAGAACTGCCGGCCTCTGCCTCCCGAGTGCTGGGACTAAAGGCGTGTGCCACCACCGCCCAGCAAGACAAGATTTCGCTACATAGCACTGGCTGTCCTTGAACTCATTATGTAGACCAAGGTAGCCTTGAACTCACAGAGATTCACCTGCCTCTGCCTTCCAAGTACCGGGATTAAAGATTTATTTGTACTATTTTAAACTATGTGTGTCTGTGTGTGAGAGAGTGCACGTACTCAGAAGATCCAGAAGAGGGTATCAAATTCCCTGGAGCTAGAGTTACAGGAGGTTGAGAGCTGCCTGAAGTGGGTTCTGGGAACTAAGCTTCCAATATGTGCTCTTAACCACTGAGCCATCTCTCTGGCCTCAAGTTACTCAACTTTTCTGAGCTCCAGCTTCCTTGTCTAGAATGTGGGTTACTACCATACCTCATTTAATAGTCACATTTCAAAGGAAGCAAGTTGTGTGACGCTTTGGACATCCTGCTTGGCGTCCCCAGGGCTTGGTAAATCAGTGTAGTATACTCTTATGTGATATCCAGGTTCTTGGGATGCTAGGATGAGGCGGTATTCCTGAGGGTGGTTTCACAGGACAGCCATGAGGGACAGGGCAAGGGTCCCAGCAATCTTTGCATCTGGCATTGGATCCTGAGAGTGACAGTGAGTCAGCCCCAGGTGCTGAGGGACTAGCTGTGTTCTCAGCATCGCTGGGCGTAGGCTGCAGTCATTTTGGCCACGGTCCTTCTCAGTCACACTGTCCAGTGTCGTTCTTGTAAATCTGGCCTGGGTTCCTTTCAGAAAAACAGCTTCTATTATGTGATGTCATGGTCCAGCCTGGGTCAGAGAGGGAGGAGGAAGCAGTTTGCACACATGTCTGTTTCTAGATGAATCCATCTGTTCTTAAAAGAACTTCTGTCTTCCTCTCAGAACTCAGTAAAGATAGCTGGTGGCATAGGTCAGCAGCACAGTGTGTGTTTAGCATGAAGGAGACCCTGGGACCAATCTCCACTACTTAACTGCCCCCCCACCCCAAAAAAAGACCCACTAGGGAATAAGATTTTGGTCTGGAATAAGAAGGGTGTGATAAATCATATGGTTTATGCATGGCCCTTAGAGTCAAGCTATCCTGGGTTCAAATCTTGGTTCTGCTATTACCTCAACTATCTTATTTCCCCATTGAGAATAAAAATCTGATCTTATGCCACGTGGTGGTGGCACACGCCTTTAATCTCAGCACTTGGGAGGCAGAGCCAGGCGGATGTCTGTGAGTTCGAGGCCAGCCTGGTCTACAGAGTGAAATCCAGGACAGGCACCAAAACTACACAGAGAAATCCTGTTTCAAATTCCCCACCCCCACCAAAAAAAAAAATGTTAGCTACTAACAAATCCCCAGCACTGGGTGAAAACACCCAGTAGCACTGAGAACTGTTAGTCTCTCAATATCTGGGACTCTTTGTTGTTGTTGTTGTTGTTGTTTTCAAGACAGGGATTCTCTGTGTAGTTTTGGTACCTGTCCTGAATCTCACTCTGTAGGCCAGGCTGGTCTCGAACTCACAGAGATCTGCTTGCCTCTGTCTCCCGAGTGTTGGGATTAAAGGTGTGCGCCACCACTGCCCAGCCAATACCAGGGACTCTTGTGGCTGCTGCCAGGACCCCATGCCAGATGTCAGGATCGTGGTCTCCTTCCCTGTTCTTCAGAGCTGTCCTATGAAGCCATCCCCACGTCCTAGCACTCCAGGCGCCGGGGTGTTATATAATACAGGGCACAACACGTTCAAGCCCCAAGAATGCTGTGTAGGACATTCAATACTGGAAGTAAATAGCTTCATTTTAAACTCACGACTCCGTTAAGTTAGAGGCTTAACCATTTGCCTTTTACCAACTCATGAGCCAAAGTTCCCTCCGATAGTGACCCTTTTCTCTGAGCAAGAGTTAGGTGTCACACTAGGTGTGCCAGCCTTCTGGAGATGAAGAAGCTGGATGGAGAAGAAGTCCTTGGGTCTCCAGCCACTTTATGTCCCCTCTCTGCCAGCTGGCTCCAGGCTGGTAGCTTCTCTCCTTTGTGGCGTGCCCCCCCCCCCCCCAAACTCCGCTCCCCCTTTCTTGTTTGGAAGGATCAACCCCCCCTAGCCAGAACTTCTGGTTTTCCTTACCCTGCCTCTCCCCCTCATCTTCTCTTCTGCTCCACTTTTTATTTTGCAGACAGCTGGGGAAGAGGCCAGCATGTGTGAGCTAACGGCAGAATGCTCTGCAGAGAATTTCACGGTGTAGGAGGCCTCTGGTGGTTTCTACTCCCTTCTGTGTTTTTCTGGGTTTGTGGGTGTGCAGGGGGGAGGTTAAAGAGTATAAATGGCACCCCTTCAAAGAGTTGAGTCACCCCTTTCCCTGCTCCCGGCAAGACGGCCCTTGGCCTGTAACGAGAGGGGAACTCATATGCAGTAAGATCCCTGCTCAGAAGGAATCAATCTACGCTGGGTAAGAAATCTCAGGATCGTATCCAGCTGGACCGGAACCAGATTCCTCTGTTTGCAAGCACTGGGGCATAGGGAGTGGGGTAGGAACAGAGGAATAAAGGACTGTGTGAGGGCCGTAAAGACTAGACTCCACTGAACATAGAAGGAAAAAGGTTAAAAGGAAAGAGACAGAGCTGTATGCAGTATCATGGATGCTATCCAAGACATACTATTAATGCAAAAAAAAAAAAAAAAAAAAAGAAAAAAAGAAAAAAAAGAAAAAAAGGCACTGAATGGGCCATCAAGATAGAGCAGCAGGTAATGGTACCCGCTAAGCCTGACGACCTGAGTTCAATACCTGGACCCCATGTGGTGGGAAGAGAGAACAAGGGACCCTGACAAGTTGTCCTTTAACCTCCACATATTCTCTGTGGTATGAGCGATTGCGCGTGAGCGCGCATGCGCACGTGCACACAGATAACTAAAACGTAATAAAAAATTTAAAGTAACTGAGTCAAAGATACCAAATATCATTGATGCTTTGTTTTAATCTAAAATGTGTGAATGTGTGTAAGACTGGAGAGCTGGCTTAGAGCAGTGATTCTCAACCTTCCGAATGCTGTGATCCTTTTTTTTTTTTTTTTTAATTTTTCACTCTGTGTAGCCCTCGACGTCCTGGGACTCGCTCTGTAGACCATGATGGCCTTGAATTCAGAGATCCACCCACCTCTGCTTCCCAACTGCTGGGATCAAAAGTGTGCACCCCCATGCCTGGCTAGACAAATTATTTTTTTAAAAATTGAAAATGTTGAGAAGACAGGAGTAGGGGTATAAAATTTTCTGTATTAAACATTCTGCAATTGGTATACACTCATGTGTTATTTGTAATAAAAAGTATATTTTTTCCAGAGGTGGTGGCTTGTGCCTGTAATCCTAGCACCTGGGAGACTGAGCCGGGAGGATCTCCGGTGAGTTTGAGGTCAGTTTGGATGATATAGTGAATTCCAGGCTAGCCTTGGCTATAGACTGAGACCTTCTCTCAGAACAAGGAAAACAAACAAACAAAAAAAGCAAAACAAAACAAAGTGTGTGTGTGTGTGTGTGTGTGTGTTTTAATTTTTATCATAATTTTATTTACTTATTTTGTGTGCACATGTGTAAGTGCATGCATACTGTACACATGTGGATGCTGGAGGACAACTTGTAGGAGTCAGTTCTCTCCTTCCACCGTATGGGACCCAGGGATCGAACCCAAGTCACTAGGCTTGGCAGCAAGTGCGCTTACCTGCTGACTGGCCAAGCCATCTCTCAAGACCCCCACTAAGTATATACTTAACAGCACAAGTGGGATTGGAAGGGGAAAGTAACAACTCCTCGGGAGAAAAACAAAGGACTTCTGTGAAGGGACCAGCTAGGTCCCTAGTGAAGCCTCCCCTTCCAGTAGCTCAGGATCATAAGACTATGTCCTAGAGCTTCTTGGAAGAGGAAGCTGAGGTCTATTGTCCCCTGTTAGCCTCAAAGGATCCTCCCCTCCTCAAGAGATCTTTAGTTACCAGGATGCACTCAAGGGATCAATGAAACATCCAAATATCCAACTGGTATGGGAAAATGGGATGAGCAAAATCAATAGGCAGGAACACTCCCAGATTCTGCAAGGGAGGGTTTGGGCTCCTAAGTTCAGGAATAACCATTCTTTTTTGACTTTTTTGAGACAAGGTTTCACTGGGAAACCTGGCTGGCCTGGAACTCTCTTTGTAGACCAGGCTGGCCTTCAACTCGTAGAGATCCACCTGGCCTCTGCCTCCCGCGTGCTGGGAATAATGTGTGTGCCACCATCGCCCAGCCAGGAATGATTTTAATAGGCTGTCCTTTGTGGGCATGTAAATGAGTGTGGAGATTCTTCAAAAACAAAACAAAATAAATTATAGATATAGATATATAGATATATATATAGAGAGATACATACCATTGTATACACACACACACACACACACACACACACACACACACACACACGCGCGCGCGCGCCATCTAATGCAGCTATATCACTCCTGGGAATATCCTCTGTCACATTAACATAGTGATATTCGCACACACATGTTTATTGCTCGCTGCACTGTTCACAATAGCCGAAAAGTGGAAACAGCCGAGAAAAGGTGATATAAGGGTTGGCAAGATGGCTCAGCTGGAAAAGCACTTGCCATGCCATCCTGAGTTCAATCCTCTGAACCCATGTAAAGGTGTAAGGAGAGAACCAAGTCCTCAAATTTGTCTCCTGACCTCCACATGTAAGCTGTGACAGACATATGCCTATAACCCCCAACCAATAATATAATAAACAAAAGAAGAAACAAAGAAAATGTCATGACATGGTAGCTCCTAAGTGACACCCAATCTCTAAAACAGCAACAAAACAAACAATAAAATAGAAGAAAAAGGAAATGTGGCTCATATACAGTGGAGTTTCATTTGGCCATAAAGAAAATGAACTAGGCAACACTTATGTCATTCATAGGAAACTGGAAGGGCTGGAGATAATATGCTAAGCAAAATAAGCCAGGCTCAAAAAGACAAATATTGCAAGTTTTCTCTTATATGTATTATCTAGATTTAAATACACACACACACACACACACACAACACACACAGAGCAAGACAGAGAGAGAGAGAGAGAGAGCGCGCGCAGAGCAGGGGGAAGTGAAATTAGAAGGAGACTGTCTTAGTTTTCCATTGCTGTGATAAAATACCACGGCCAAAGCAACTTAGAAAAGGAAGCATTTAATTTGGCTTGTGATTTCAGAGCATTGGAGTCCATGATACTGCAGTGAGGAAACAGTGGAGACCTCACCTCTTGACCCACACTCAGAGACAGAATGCTAGGAATGGCATGAGTCTTTTGAAACCTCAAAGCCTCCCTGCTGCCCCAGTGAGACACCTCCTCCAAATCTTTCCCCAACAGTTCCACCAACTAGGGACAAACACGCGAGTCTATGGGGGCCATTCCTATTTAAACCTCCACAGGGGAGGAAGGGGTTAAAAGGGAACGGAAGAAGGAAAGGAAGCCAGATAATGGAAGGGATGAAATATGCATTTTCAGGGGCTGGAGAGCTGACTCACTTGTTTAGAGCACTTGTTGCCCTTGCAGAGGACCTGGGTTCAATTCCCAGTACCCACATGGTGGCTCTCAACCATCTGTAACTCCAGTTCCAAGGGTTTAGACACCCTCTTTTGCTCTCTGTGGGCACCAGGCACATCACACACATGCATATATGTACATGAAATGCTCATACATATGAAATAAATAAGCCCAATTTTTTGTTTTCTTTTTGGTTTTTCAAGACAGGGTTTCTCTGTGTAGCTTTGGAGCCTCTCCTAGAACTCCATCTGTATGTAGACCAGGCTGGCCTTGAAATCACAGGGATCTGCCTGCCTCTGCCTCCCGAGTGGTGGGATCAAAGGCATGCGCCACCTTGCCTGGCAAGTCTAAATACGTATTTCTGTGTGTTTTGTTTTGTTGTCGTTTTTGAGAGAGAGTTTGGCTAAGTGGCTCTGCTGGCCAGGAACTCACCATTAGATCAGGCTGGCCATGAACCTGCAACTATCCTCCTTCCTCTGCCTCTTGAGTGCTAGAATAACAGGCATCATGTGCCACCACGCCCAGCCTAAAATATCATGTAATCTTTCATTTAAGATTCTAGATTGTAGTTGGGTGGTAGTGGTGCACGCTTTTAGTCCTAGCACTCAGGAGGCAGAGGCAGGCAGATCTCTGTGAGTTTGAGGCCAGCCTGGTCTACAGATCAAGTTCCAAGACAGCTAAGGCTACACAGAGAGACCCAGTCTCAAAAACAAACAAACAAACAAAAAACCCAACAAATGTGAATTGCAGAGATATTTTAATTTCCGGATGTCTGCAAGATGCTACAGATGATAAACATCTGCTTTCCCAAACACAATAAATGCTTTAATCTAGAAAAACAAAAACAAAAACAAAACTATCCTTTGGAGGCTCAACATCACAATGCAAATTTAACTCCAAGTCCCAACTAAAATTGCCCTTAATAGCAAGCTACCTATATTTTTACTCCTTTGATTCTAAGACCATTTTACTTACGAAAATACTGAGCTCCAGCGATAGGAAGATTGATATGCCCAAGATTCCACAGAAAGACAGAGGCCCGATCTGACCTCAGCATCCTCCTCATTGATTGCCGTTTTAGACAGTGTACTTGACTGTCCCATTTAAAACCATATTTGCTTCTGTCATTTTTGACCTTGACCCTGACCCCAGCCCCAACCCCCAGTAGCTCTGGTGCTTCTGGCCCCACCCAGTAGAAATGTCTCCTTTTTGCTTCCTGCACCTCCTTGCTCACCTCTCAGCTAATCAATCTTTCGATCTTTCTTTCTCTCAATTTTATGGCCCAGAAACCTCCCTCTTGACCAAGTTTCCTTCTTGAAAAGAGCAATCCTGGGCTGGAAATGTAGCTCCATTGATGGAGAGCTTGCCTAGCATGCATGAGGCCCTGGATTTTACCTTTAGCATAGTATTAACTAGGTGTGGTGGTGTGCATCTGTAATCCCAATACTTTACTCAGAAAGTGGAGCAGGCAGATTAGGAGTTCAAAGTCATCCCTGGCTGTGTTAGACCAGTTGGAGCTTTATAAGATACTGATCCAAAAGGGAGGGAGGGAGGGAGAGAGAAGAAGGAAGAAAAGAAGAAGGAAGGAAGGAAGGAAGGAAGGAAGGAAGGAAGGAAGGAAGGAAGGAAGGAAGGAAGGGAAGGGAAGGGAAGGGAAGGAAGAAAAGCAAGCTAGGGAGATGGCTTAGTGGTTTAAGAACATTTTCTGCTTTTGCACAGGATGAAGGTTCAGTTCCCAGCATCCACATCAGGCAGCTCACACCCTCCTGTAACTCCAGCTCCAGAGGATCCAATACCATACTCTGGCCCCTTCAGGCACCTGTACACATATGCACATAAGTACATGTCCACTCACACACACATACATAAATAAAACAGTATTTAAAATTAAAAGAAGAAAAGGGCAATTCTGGAAAGGATGGAAGATGTGAAAAACTTGGTCTAAAGTGGCTTTGAGGCTACCTGGCTCTCCTCTGCACCTCAGCAGGAATGGTCCTTACCAACGGAGCTTTGAGGTGTTCAAAGGGGCACCTCTCTCACAGCTGCTGGTTGATTCCAGCTAGCCGTGGCCACAGTGCAGCCGCTGGAGGGCCTGAGACAAGAATCTTTAAAGAAAGAGATCCTAAAAGAGAACTTTGGCGGACAGGAATCAGTAAACTGTGACAACAGCAACAGCTGAGTTCAAGGGTCAACGTCTGGGAGTAATTGGGAAAGTTTTGTGCTGACAGCTGTGTGCCTGGAGTTGCACAACATAGCCAAACCAGCTCCTGGGCTGCTTCAGGCTAATGAATCGCTGGCCCAATATACAGCAACAGCTGAGCTATGAGAGTAAGCTGGGTCCCTGGGGGCCTAAGCTGAGCCTTGGGGCTTCCCAATAATGTGACCTTAGTCAAGTCTCTCAGGAAAGGAAAAAAGAAAACCGGCTTCTGTGGAATAAGTATGATCAATCTCTTTGCCCAGATGAGGTAAGTCCTCACAACAGGTTAGGAGAGCAAGGTCCTGACATTGTATGGCAAGTCCTGATGACCAATGTGGACTTCAAGGCTGTATAACCAGGGAGTGGGAACGTTGAATTAGGACCTGAACGGCTCAGTTCAAGTCCTGGGGTCTTTCCTTGAGCTTTAGCTGCCTCCTCCTCCGGGTGGTGATGATAATATGCATACCTTGGCGCCCAGGTTCCACCCACAGCAACAGCAGCTAAGATAACTCACCTCAAACACTAAGCGGCACATTGGAAGTTCTAATCCCTCCATTTCCCTGGAAATGTAGTCATGTTACTGCCATATCAGGTTTGTGGGTGAAGGACCCAGAATTTGCCTTGAAGGGAGGTTATTTAGACTTTACTTCCTTCCTATCCTGCTTCCCTGGCCTTCTCCACTTCTTTGGTATGGCCAGGCCTCTCTTCTCCCCGAGTTTCGGCAGACGGGCTGACATCAGTGGGTGTTCCCTGGGAAAAGCGGGCGGGCGCAGCTCCTGGCACCGCTGCCCCCAAACCCCCTGCCTCAGATACTAAGCGGCGGGTGGCCTTTGGAGCGACCAGCCGCCTCCCTCTTCCCCAGGTCTGGAACAGCAGCTGGACCCCACCCCTTGGCGTGAGAAGGAGGGGTCGACTTGAATCCCTCAGCTGATGCTGGGAGACCCGAGTTAGTACGGGGCGGGAAGTCGATCCGGGTTCTGGGGTTACAGGGGGAGCTGTCCAGCCCTGCAGATCCAGCTGGAAAGGAGAGTGGGCCAAGGCGCGCCAGGCGGAGCAAGGCGCGGGCGCCAGGCGCGGGTGCGGCAGTGACTCCCCCTTGCAGCCCGCTCCCCACGTGGCCGCCGCCGTCCCAGCCCCTCCGAGGAAGCGGCGCGGCTTCCTGCGGCTCGGGCCGGGGATATAGGCGTCCCCGCCCGGGCCAGCTCAGCTCCGCCGCCCCTCCTCGCCTTCTCGCCCAAGGCGTGATGGCCCCGTTCCTGGTGGAGCGCGCCCCGGGTGGATCGCGGCTCGCTCTGACCCGCGCCGGGCGGCCGGCAGCGCTCCGCCTCCCTCCGCTGCTCCTGCTGCTGCTGCTGTTGCTGCTGCTGCTTCTGGGTGGTGAGCGCAACCCCGGGGGCCCGGGTGGGAGACGAGGGAAGTCGGGGGGTGGGGACGAAGCCTGGGCTACCGAGGCCAGCACGGGACCACCATGAGAGTACCAACCGACGTGCGGAGCAGCTCTGACCTGCACATGGGCCCTGAACACATCTCCCGGTTGGCACAGGACCGCGCTTCCCGCTTTAGGAAAGCTGGGGTGCCTGCCAGGGCCTGGCGGAGAGGTCTTGGAAGGTCCGGGACTGACAAGAAGGGAGGGGGCTTTGGGCCCCGGTGCGAGTGGGGCGCAGCTGGTACCAGCCGCTCCCTTCTCGCGCTAGGACAATCCGGTAGGGAGCGGGGAGATTATTTCTCTTTATGTTCCAAAGTAGTGCTGACTTTCCAGGGCCTTAGTCGCTACCCCTAAACAGGCACCGCTGTTCAGACCTCCCTCTCCCAC
>CABHPQ010152091.1:0-18707 GCA_902168405.1 Peromyscus aztecus | reverse complement strand
GGGTCTTATTTTTTTTCTTTAAAAAAATTAGTCAGTAAAATAAGCTGCTTTCTAGAAATGCAGCAGCAGAGGAGAGCTCTACAGAGGGTTTGGTATAGTTTCAAACAGTCTGGCCAAGCATCTGGCCCCCTCTGCCCTCCTCAGTGCACTCAAAGCCCACATGTAGTTATTGCTAAGTAGTTAAAAGCAGCTCACTCTGCACCCACCGAAGAGAGCCCCACACACGAGGCTGCTCTTACCACCCCTCTCTTTCCCAAAGAGGACTTGCTTTTAAAATAAAAACTTCTTTAAATCACAACTTCTTAACTTAGCTGAGCTCAGTCCTCAAAAAGGATGAGGAAAAGATGGGGGCAACAGGCAAACTCCCCTAAAACTACAATGGATGACAGATGACTAGCTAGAACATAAAACTTGCTAGGAAAAAGAATCCTCCTCCAAGTTCCTCCCTTTCCTTCGTCCACTCACTGGGATTTAAAATCCCCTTTCTAAGTAGGCCAGGCACACACTGCCTGACCCTTCCTTCCGGAAGAAGAATGTACCCAAGCCTGTCACCTACCTAATTCAAACCAAGATCAAACATGTTCAGTATCTCAGATCCGCTCTATACTCCCAACTCCACCACCATGTGCTTTTCTCTAAAGTCAATGAACTTTGGTCTAGTTTTTCCTTAGCTGACTGAGAACCTTCTTTCCAGGTTCCTCCCCCACGATGTCCACCCACCTCCCACCCACACACACCAATTATTTCCCTACTTTCCCGTGGGCCCCGGGACAGCGCAGGAGGTTATGGATAGTCTCCCTTCCTAAGAGCAGTACAGTCCTGAGGTGGTGCCAGCCCTGCCCTGCTCCTGCCAGCCTGCTGCACTCCAGCTCTCACAAACATTTCTGCACTTGCCCCATCGACACAGGGGCTGGGTCTTGAGGAGCCAGAGTTGAGCTTAACTTTCTTTGTTTAGCCCCTTTCCCGCTGAGGTTCTTTCTATCCGTTCAGAACCTGTGCGCCAGCAGTTCCCCACCTGGTTCCCGTTCCCTCCGCCTCAGTTCTTCCCGGTAACAGCAAGAGCAGAAGTTGTTTGTCTCGGGGTGCCCATAGAAGCTGCAGTTCGGCTGTTTGCATTTGGTCTGGGTTGGGAGAATCCCCCGGGAACCCCCGGCCCATCCATCTGGCTCAGGGGGCTCTCTGTAGCCATTGCTATAGGAATCAGCCACACGGAACTGGGGTGGTAACAAGGCACCCCTGTGGACTCCATCTTTGCCTGGCTCCAGAGATGGGATGCTGTCCTGGTGAGGGTAGGGTCGCCCAGGAGGGTACTGTCTGGGAAAGGTGGCGTAGGGTGGAAGGCCGCCTCCACATGGACCCCCTGCCAACTGCCTCCGGGGCTCCTGGCAGTGGACTCCACCCCCAGAAGGTCGAGGGATAGTAAAGCCCCCAGGGTAACCGGTAGAGAATGCCAGTGCCTTGGACTCTGCTGGGGAGTCACTGGGCTGGTCCTCCCCGCCATCTGGCTCTGGCTTTTTGGCTGGAGGCGGCCCACTAACTAACCCTCCATTCATGATCTTCCGCTCAGCTTCCTTCTGCTTCTGCTCTGCCAGGAATCTCTCCTCGGCATCTGCAAGGTAGCGCTGGATCATCTCCTCCTGGTACTGGTGCCGCTGGCCCATCTTCAGGGTTCCAACAAAAATAAACTTGCCCTCCCCTTGCATTGCGATCCGCATGATGCTCAGGCTTTGCATCACCTCCTGGCTATACTTGCTCCCTCCATTGCCAACAGACTCAGACGAGGGCTTCTCAGACACAGGCCCGTCCCCAGCGGCCTCCTCCTTGCCAGCCTTCCAGCTCTTGAGTGCACAGTTCTTCTTCTTCTTCTCCAGAGTCTCGGTGCCACTGCTTACTCCAGACGCACTGCCCAGCCCGGCAGGCTTGGGGCCCTTGCCGTGCATCAGGCCCCCCATGTTCTTCTTAAGCTTGCTGCCCAGGGTTTTGCCGAAGCTGCCCAGCTTGTTAGCCACAGAGTCCGCTCTCTTCTTGTCCTTCTCCCGGTCTCGCTTCGACTTCTCCTTCCGCCTGCTGCCGTCATTGCCGGTAGAGCCGCTGCCCACGGACTCCTTGTCCGACTCCCCAGACTCAGGAGTGGACTTGGGCTCGTCTCCAGCTGAGGCTGTGGGGGACTCGGGCTGGGCCAGAGGAGCCTGTAAGAGAGAACAGCAATGAGTTACCTCACTGGGCTGGTGTGGGGAGGCTCCCAGAGACATGGAACCTATCTAACAGCTTACAGGGCCCCCTGAACCCCCTACTTATAGGGACTGGCCACACAAAAAAGGGTAGTATCCTGGTGAGTATCTGTGTCACCTTGATATAGGTAGGGCCATCTGGGAAGAAGGAATGTTAGTTGAAGAGCTGCCCCCATCATTCTGGCAAGCAGGCAAGTCTGAGGAGCCTTTCTTGATTAGTGACTGATGTGGGAGGGTCCAGCCCACTGTGGTGGTGCTGTTCCTGGGTAGGTGGTCTTGGGTTGTGATAAGTGGGGAGAGCAGGCTAGTGAGCTGCCTTCCTCCACGGCCTGCGCTTCAGTTCCTGCCTCTGGGTTCCTGCCCTGGCTTCCTTCAGTGATGGAGTGGTATCAGAACACGGACACTAAGCAGACGCTTTCCTTCCCACGTGACTGTTTTGGTCGTGGTCTCTAGCACAGCAATAGGGAGCAAACTAGGAGAGTGGTAAGTGCACCGTGCACTCCATCCGGGGAGTGACTGTCCAGCTCCAGAGAAGGGCTTCAGCCAGGTGTGTCATGGGCCAAGAAAAGACATCACCTGTGTCTACCTTTCCCTCGCTCACTGCAGTGAGGAGATCCAAAGGGCCTGAGTGGCCCCCAGCAATGAAGCCTGGGATGCGTGGCCTCTGGGGGAGCAGAGGCCTTTTCTCTCTCTCCTTCCTTCCTTCCTTCCTTCCTCCCTCCCTCCCTCCCTTCCTTCCTTCCTGCCTTCCTTTCTTTCTTCCACTCATTCACTCAAGGCAGGATCTTGTTACACAATCCAGGGTAGCCTAGAACTCACAATCCCCTTGCCTCAGTTTCCCAAAATACTGGGACTACGGGTGTTTGCTACTTTGCCTGGCTGGAAAATTATTTTTGCAGATACCAGTATGTTCATTATTACAAGTCTATGTCAAATTCTGTTCAAAATTAATCTCCAGGAAGCTTTAACTAACCAGAAGCACCCAAGCCTGAGCACTGCTTTTATACATTCCGTAATCCAGAGCTCAGAGCTTTGCCTTTGCTCCTAAACTCACGACCAGGAGCTCTTGGGCATTCTCTTTCTGGTGCCCCAAACAGATCTATCCAAAGAGTGAGGGGCAGAGACACAGAAATGACAATCTCAAGTTATTAAGAAAAAAAGAAGAAAGGTTTCTTAAGGAGCGTAGTTTGGTATTAGAAAGCCGAGTCCGGGGCTGGGTGTGTCCCTCAGTGGTGAAGCACATCCCAGCATGTGGAGGTCCTGGGTTCAGTCCCCAGTGAGTCAAATAGCGAAGCAGAGTAAGTAAGAAAGCGGAGTGTGACTAAGACAGGTGGCCACAGGGAGACAGAAAGGAGGAGCCAGGTTCTGACGCCATCAGACTGCACCAGAATAGACTTCTCTCCTTGTCTTCCTGTCGCTGACAGCGAGGACACACCAGGGGCTGTGGGTGGCAGCAGCCTTCACCTGTGCATCAGAGGACAGTGGGATCCACTTCACATTCATGTAGCTGTGCAGCAGATGTAATTTGACCTCCAGGGACAGAATTATACTGTGAAAAGGAGGGAAAAAATTAAACAGCTAGTACTTCTACGGCAAGTAGTCCTTTGGAAAGGACTCAACAGTGTCAGCCCGGGTATCAAACAGCGGCCATCATCACTGCCCTGACATCATTTAGCAGGTTCTGACAACCAGGGGAGGACTATGGCTTTCGGTTTTCTCTTTGTTTTAAAGAAAGGGGTTCACTATGTAGTCTGGGCCAGCCCTGAACTTGCAGTGATTCCCCTGCCTCAACTTCCCGAGTGCTAGGTGAGGTGTAGGCCACCATGCCCAGCTCTAAGGACTTTTTTTTAAAGTACTAGACTTTAAAATCAAACCCTCTCAGGCAGCTCCCAAAGTTGCAAAGGCCCCAAAGGCAAGAGGTAAGGGACCCGAGTCTACATCCACATTTCTGCAGGCATGGAGGGATGTGGGAGGAGATCCTACCAGACTATGAGGAGGCAGCTTTGAGAAGCAGGTGAAAAAGATCGCATTTTCCTTGCTATCTAAATGCCAGAAAGGTGAAGTTTCTGAACTTAAGAGCAGACTGTCTGGGCCACTTGTTTAAAACTCCTCTGATGTTGGCTTAGAACCAAATGGAATTTGGTTGTCTTGCTTTTCTGACCAGTGTTTTGGGGACCCTGGCATGTACTGGGCAGGAACATTTGCACTGTTCTAAGAAAAGCAGAAAGAAAAGGCAGCTGCAAGAGCCCAGTGTCCTGACGCCTGGCCGGCCTTCCACCTCCCCACCTTCCCAGTAGGGCCAGCCTAGGGCTGTGACTGTCCTGCCGCTGAGCCAGGGGGAGGGAGCACGGCCACTGACATGGGGAAGATCTCAGCTACGGTGCATCCGGAGGCGGAAGCGGCCTCACCTGGCCAACCGGACATTATCGTTGTCATCTTTGCCCCACTCCCAGCCCTTTCCTGGGTCCACAGCAAAGTGCAGGGGCAGCAGCTTATGCTCTGAATCTGTGAGCGGGATCACAGCTGGGGAGGGAAAAACATGCATCAGGAAGTCTTCCTGAGAAGAGCAGGAGGCAAATGAACACGCGCTGACTTCACTGAACTCATACTCGGGCCTATGACTGACTAGGCCATCCACCCTCAACTCTCAGAAGTGAATTACATTAAAAATTACCACTGGCCTTCCCCTTACCGCCCAGCACACAATTAGCCTGTTCATCCCTGGACTCCTGCCAGTGAACCAGCCTACTTTCCCCGATTGGTGCAGCATGCAACCCTTGAAAGGCTGGTACCTCAGTACAGACCTTTGCTCCAGAACAGGGGCAGACACACCTTTTTCACCAAACCACCCCCTTTTTAAGGCTAAAAACTCTTGGTGATATTGTACAGCTTGGTTTAAAAAACAAAAACAAAAACTGGCACTGTCTGGACTTTTGTTTTCTTCCTTCTTAGCTATCATTTCCACGTCCCCGCCCCGGAGCTGAGGACCGAACCCCGAACCCAGGGCCTTGTGCTTGCTAGGCAAGCGCTCTACCACTGAGATAAATCCCCAGCCCCATTTCCACTTCTGAGTAAAAATGACACAGAGCAAAAAGCAGACGCAGACTCTGGACCCTCACCTTGTTCCTTGGCACTGTCCTTCTGCTCCATGGACACAAGTGCAGAAAAGTGGGCCTGGTCATAGGCCAGCACCAGAGGCGACCGGTGACACTGGCTGGCCGGCACCTCCAGTGGGAGGTAGATCCCTCCAAACGGAATAGGGGCGAACGCTGCAGGAAACCACAACGTCGTTACCACTAGGCTAGACCCTCAACAGCCCCCTTTCTCTACCCCACTTCTTTCTTTTTAAGATTTATTTTTCTATTTTAAGTCGTAGGTATTTGTGTGTTTGTGTGGGGCACGCACACAGGTGTGTGAATGCCAGGTCCCCTGGAGATGGAGTTACAGACAGCTGCGACTGCCTGCCCAATGTGGGTGCTGGGAACTGAACCTGGGTCCCCTGCAAGAGCAGTTCACGCTCTTAACTGTCAGGCCATCTCTCCAGCCCCTCAATCCCATTTTTGAGTTGAGCACCCCATGCCAATTAATCCCAACAGTTTTCATTTGACTCTCTTGAGAAGTTACCACTGTTTTAATGTAAACCCCCACCCCAAGAGTCTGTCTCTCTCCTTCTCCGGCTTGCTGCTGTGTTCAGCCCGTCTCTGCACACAGGGCTGGCCAGCTGACTCACCTTCCCCTCCAGAGTCCCTCAGCATGGTGTCTGCCACGACCACTATGGGCCTCTTGAGCACGTGAGCAAGGACAAAGACATGGAACTCCTCGAGGCTCTCATACACGGGCTCCTCGGAGCTCTCCACTCTACAGTCAACCGGGGACGAGGACGGAGGAGGCAGGAGGAGGAGGAAGAAATGAGGCCAGGGAAGAGAATGCCCTGCAGATCAGTTTGTGCTACGTGGCTGGTTCGACTCCCACTTTAGCAATCAGGAAATCCCAGAAACAGCTACAGGACTGAAATGGTGTTACAAATCTGGAAGTGAGGGCTGGTGACGTGGCAAAGGTGCTTGCCACCATGCCCAGTGACCTCCATTCAATGTCTGGGACTCCCGTGGCAGCTGGAAGGAAAGGGCTGTCTCCTTGTAACTGTCTTCTGACTCTACGTTGTGACACACATGAGCAATCACACTTCCCCATGGGTCCAACCCACATACATAATAAATAAAGAGTCAACAATCTGGAGGGGATCCCCATCTCTTTATATTCACCTCCCACATCTCTTTATCCAAGAGCCTAACACACAGACTCACAGCTTCATCTTGCTTTCCTGACCCACACAACCCATACAACATGTATGTCTTAGGAAAGGAAACCTCCAAATTCCTCTTCTTGTTCTCTTAAAGAACAGCCTCACCATCTACCTACTCAGCAGCTTAACTAAAGTTTGTAAAATGTGTTCGTTTTCTTACTTAGCTTCAACTACTCACTGGCTGGATCAACTCCATCTTCTATGAGGTTCTTGTGTCTCCTGCATATCTCCTTACATTCTGTTTACTCCCACAATCCTCTCTACTCTAACTCCCCCTTCGCTTTATCATCTGTCTGGGTATCGGTGTATTCACACGCACAGTTCCACTCATCAGTCTCCTACTTAAACTCCAATGGCCCTCCCTCCTCTCCAAACAACAAGGGTCAACAGGGGAGGGGGGGCTGTTAGAACCTCAGATTCCCAAGCCTTACCTCATTCCAACTCAACTAGAACTTCTTGTGATAGAAAAGCTCAAAATTCTGCATGTTAAGTAGTCAACCCGGAATACAATGGGGATTCGGAATGTAGCTCAGTAGCAAAGGATATGCTTAGCACACTCAACACCCTGGATTCATCCCCAACAGCAGAAAAAGAAAGGACATCACACTAAACCGACAGGAACCCATCACCCATCTTCAACAGTTCCGAACACACGGGCAATTTCATTTCACCTACACCTCAATCTAATTCCTTATCCTTCCCATTCTGACTCGACTCTGCTGGATTATTTTGAAGTAAACCATATATATTTCATCTATATATTTCAGTTTCTATGTACAAAAAGGACTCCTTTTGGAGGCAGGAGGATAGCTCAGCAATCAAGAGCAGTGACTGCTCTTCCAGCGGACCAGGGTTTAATTCCCAGCATCCACATGGTAGTTTGCAACCATCTGTGACTCTAGTTCTAGGGAATCTGACTTCTTCTTCTGGCCTTTGCTGACACAGCACACATGTCATAGACAGAGGTGCAAGCACACATGCAGGTCCACAGACACACGCACACACACACACACACACACACACACACACACACACACACACCAACTAAATTTTAAAGGACTCCTTTAAAAACAAACAGCCACAATAACTTTTCAAAGTCACGTTTAAAATGAAAACATGTACACACTATTCGTTTTCCCAGTCTTCTCATCAATGCCCACACATCCCAAATGCTGGTTTATGAGTGTCCTTGTTCTCCGAGTCTCTTGTTCCTGTTCATTTCCTTGTAATTTATTTACTTTAGATGCCAAGCCACTTCACCTAATGTTTTCCAAAGTCCACACAGGACACAAGTTGACCCTTCGCATGGTCCAGTGGAAGCCTCACCACAGCAAGCACATGAGGGCCGCCCGCCCCCATCTCTCTCTGCGTTGCCTTCTTTCCAGAGATGCACTGTGCTGCTATACACCCCTGGGCCCTTGCCATGGCTTCTCTCTCTGCCCAATGTCCGTTTAGAGCTCTAGATCTGGGGCTGGAGATCTGAGAGCTCACTCAGTAGGGACCCCACACAGACGCACTTACCCGCCGCCACTGGCTCCGTTGGTACCTAGGTGCATCCTGGGTTCACTCGAGGCAAGCTTGATCAGTTCATTCCACTCCTTCTGCCATTCGTCTTCGGTGTACACCAGTCCAGACTACAAAGGACACACGGGGTAATCGGGGTAGGTTCTAAAGGTAATACTCATCCCACCTTTCCAGGATTACATCCACTCCATTCTCCTAGAACGTGGCTTACACTTACACTAAGTCAAATCTCTTCTCTTTTTCAGAGTCAAGGCCCATAAAATAGGTTGGTTGGTTGGCTGGTTGATTGGCTGGTTGGTTGGTTTTGAGACAGGGTCTCACGGTATAGCCCTGGCTGTCCTGGAACTCCCTATGTAGACCCAGCTGGCCTGCCTCAGCCT
The DNA here is from genome assembly GCA_902168405.1 of Peromyscus aztecus. Lineage (NCBI taxonomy): Eukaryota > Metazoa > Chordata > Mammalia > Rodentia > Cricetidae > Peromyscus > Peromyscus aztecus. The sequence continues at coordinate 10,269 of CABHPQ010152091.1, read as the reverse complement.
CTGCAGTGCTGGGACTAAAGGCATTTGTCACTATGCCCCCCCCCATCTTGTTTCTTTCTGAGACAGAATCTTATGTACTGGCACTGAATTAGCTATGTGTTGAGGCTGGCCTTGTAATTCTGGTCCTCCTGTATCTCTCTCCCAAATGCTGGGATTACAGGCACATGCCGCCACCTCTAGTGATCTACCCCAGCCACACAGGGACTTCACCTGGCTGACGACTACCCCAGCCACACAGGGACTTCAACTGGCTGACTGCTGTGGGATGTTCTGTATGACAAATATGTTAATAAATAAAGCACTGATTGGCTGGTAGCCAGACAGGAAGTATAGGCGGGACTAACAGAGAGGAGAACTGAGGGAACAGGAAGGTGGAGAGAGACCCTGCCAGCCACCGCCAGGACAAGCAACATGTAAAGATGCCGGTAAGCCACGAGCCACGTGGCAAGGTATACATTTATAGAAATGGGTTAGTTTAAGATATAAGAACAGGGGCTGGAGAGATGGCTCAGAGGTTAAAAGCACTGGCTGCTCTTCCAGAGGTCCTGAGTTCAATTCCCAGCAACCACATGGTGGCTCACAACCATCTGTAATGAGATCTGGCGCCCTCTTCTGGACTGCTGTCATACATGCTTGTATACATAATAAATAAATAAATCTTAAAAAAAAAAAAAAAAGAAAAACGACCTTAAAAAAAAACCAATTTTATAAAAAAAAAAAAAAAAAAGATATAAGAACAGTTAGCAAGAAGCCTGCCACGGCCATACAGTTTATAAGTAATATAAGCATCTGAGTGATTATTTTATACATGGGTTGTGGAACTGCGGAGCTTGGTGGGACCTGGAGAGAAGCTCTCCAGCAACAAATGGCGCCCAACGGCTCGTTTCCACCTTAAACCTAAAAATATTTAATAACCAATTCTAAACAGAGCCAAAACCAGGTTCCTGCTTCATGTCTCATACGGGCAGCTAGATGCCGCAAAACACGGATTTGAACTACTGGCAGGTTCCTGGCATGCGCGTTTGATGACAGTATGGCGACAATGAGGTGTCTGCCAGCGGCACATTACGCTGTGTGGTAGATTTAGTTTTTACTAGTATATAAAAAAAAAAAAAGAGGTTTCTGGGCTACACGCTGCTTTGATAAAACCATAGACCCACTATTTCTGAGAGTTGATCGCTCCCAAAACTGACAAAAAACGTACCACCGCCATGTTGGAAAGCTAAAGTGGGCGGAGCCAATAACCACAGCAGCCGTTTCAGTCTTAGAATGCAGCAGTTTAAAACAATAGGTTCACAATAAGACAGATTCAGATGGAATAGTTTACAATGTATATAAAAATGTACGTAGGCTTAAAAGAAAAAAAATATACAGTTATATAAACAGATAGTTTTTAAAAAATAAAGTCTTTAAAATAAGCCACGTAAAGATGGCTATCACACATAAAATCTGGATTATGTTCTCTTTGATATTCGTAACTAAAAAAAAAAACATTTGATTGTAAAAGCTGTTGCGTTATGCCAAAATGTAAATTTCAAAGGTACCTTGACTTCAAAATTTAGATATAAGGATATGTTGCTTTAAAAAGGAAGTTCTGCTTTTGTTTCCCCAGAAAGCCAGAGGCTATGGATTTGTTCCAGATTAAGATACATCAGGTTTGACCAGCCAAGACCACCTAAAAGGTCTCCAATGACACCATGGCCCAGATGATCCAATATCCAGAACCGTCTCAAGGCAACTGGCTCAGACGATACACCCTCATGGACTACTCTATAAACCTAAAATTTTCTTTGTGCATAAGATATAGCGCCTCCCTCCAACAGGAAGTAATAAGAAAATCTATGCCCAAATTCCCAAATACACCAAGCTGGCTTTAGAGATGGAATGGGCTCACTCCCTCTCTAAACCCAGACATATTCCTAAAATAAAAGGTTAAAAGATTCTTTTGTCCCATATCAGAAGAGCCCTCTGGTATGGGACAGAGAAAAACCAATATTTTTATTTAAAACAGGTTAATTTTTTTTTTTTTTTGGTTTTTCGAGACAGGGTTTCTCTGTGTAGCTTTGCGCCTTTCCTGGAGCTCACTTGGTAGCCCAGGCTGGCCTCGAACTCACAGAGATCCGCCTGCCTCTGCCTCCCGAGTGCTGGGATTAAAGGTGTGCGCCACCAACGCCCGGCCAAAACAGGTTAATTATAAATGCAATTTCTTTCTAAAAAAGAAAAGGGGATATGATATAGATATATAGGATATAAAGATGATAGGATAAAAGGGTAGATTAATAAATCTACTTTTAAAGAGCAACAACTTGTTTAAAATGCTTTACATTGGTATAGATTTTAGTTTATGTTTAAAATGTTTTACATTGATATAAATTTTAGTTTATTGATACAAACTTAAAGTTGATTTTGTTATACTGTGTGTATATTTCTACTTTTGTTTGAGGTATTATGTTTATGTAACTCATTTAAAATCGTAATGGATAATTAAGAAATAAATTAATAATTAGTCATCTATGATAATCATATTTGTAGCCATGTTAGTTAAGTCTTCTAGGTATACATAGATATATTTCAGATAGATAGGTAATCTTCAAATACTTCAAAGACCTACAGAATATGGCATTTAAAATATTTTAAAAATTTAGACTTTCTGGACAGTGAGACATGTCTGCTCCTGACAACACTGATTTACTTCAGAAAGGAGGATGGGCATTGAAGACACTCCATATGGAGTTTATCTTCACCTTGACAAAAATAGCCATTTGGGCAAGAAACTGTTCTTGCTTGGACTGCTTGATCAACTAGACATACAGGACCCATAGAAGGATGACCACTAAACTTTCCTTGACAAGATGGTCCTTCAGGTTCCTGCTTCACAGAGAAAACTGCCAGACATTATATAGGACACAGAGAAAAGTGACTGAGAGACTCTAGGCCTGTGAGCTAAAGACAGATGCCCCAACTTTACAAGAGAACTTTGGATAACTGTCCAGGCTGTCAGCTGTCCCTGTCTACCCTGCAAGACTCCCGAAAGTTGCTTGCATCCTTCTCCCATTTCTCAGGTAATATTATATCCTTCTGAGGTCTTTGATGTGGTTAAAGACTAGATACTTATAATTTTCCTTAGTTATGATAAAAGATAAGTTAGATATAAAACCTTAAACTCACAAATATAAGATAAATAGGATATCTTCTTTAATATTGTAACTGTAATTCTTGCTCAATAATTGTTTTGTTATATATAATTTTACTATGTTAAAGTTAAAACCTTCCTTTTTGAAAAAGAAGAAAAGGGGAAGTGCTGTGGGATGTTCTGTATGCCAAATATGTTAATAAATAAAGCACTGATTGGCCAGTAGCCAGACAGGAAGTATAAGCGGGACTAACAGAGAGGAGAACTGAGGGAACAGGAAGGTGGAGAGAGACCCTGCCAGCCACCGCCAGGACAAGCAACATGTAAAGATGCCGGTAAGCCACGAGCCACGTGGCAAGGAATAGATTTATAGAAATGGATTAGTTTAAGATATAAGAACAGTTAGCAAGAAGCCTGCCACGGCCATACAGTTTATAAGTAATATAAGCGTCTGAGTGATTATTTTATACGTGGGTTGTGGAACTGCGGGGCTTGGTGGGACCTAGAGAGAAGCTCTTCAGCTACACTGACGACTACCCCATCCACACAGGGACTTCACCTGGCTGACGACGACCCCATCCACACAGGGACTTCTCCTGGCTGATTAAACTGACAGTCAATAGACTCTGGCTCTCATTTTTCATGCCTTTGTTATTTCCCTCTTTGAATGGTCAACTTCCGTTTCCACACCACTGCCTTCTTATTCTCTGAACTCTCCTCACCACAAAACCGGGGTTTCGGCAACTATTTGAGCCTTGCTTTCCTCTGGGTGACCTCTTCACAGGCCATAATCATATCTACTCCACTTATGTGCTCAGGCCTCTAGCATCAACCCTCTCAAGCCCACAGTTCCTTTCCATCTCTATGTTCATTTACCCAGCTGTCTACCAAAAACTGCAACCTCTCCACACTAACTTTAAATTCTCTATTTTAGAATTTAAAATTAAACTCCTGTCTCTTCACATACTCACTCCTCTTCCTCTATTCCTACCTATCAAACAGCACTAACTATCACCCAAACACCCAGACTTTATAAAATACAGGGAGCTGAGATTTCTCCTTTCCCCGCCCCACACCTGAATGCCTCTGTCAATACTTACTAAGCATGGACTGCAATGCATCTCTCTGGCTCTCTGAACTCTTCAGACCCGTTCCTATTAGGCTACTGTATTTCCCCCCAGTGATCAAAATCTGATGGTTTGTTTCCTGATGACAGTCGTTCTAGGAATCTCCACCACCCATGGTATACAAGGCCTCCCTCCAGACCCGCTCCCTTCTCTGCTCTGGCCCCCCTTTCCCAGAGCGGCTCCTGATGGGCACTGCCGTAAGTCGTTCCTACTCCCTCCGCACCCGGTAAACAACCCTCACTTTCACAGCAAAGCTCTCCTCGAGGAGTCTTCCTTACACCTCCCAGCAGGTCAGCGCTCCTTCCTTTGAATCTCTTCCTCAACTGCTCTACAGAACTCCAGTCCAGACACCATAGCTGAGTCAGGTGTAATGGCACACACCTCGGCATGCAGGAGGCAGAGACAGGCAGATCCCTGAGGGTGCCAGGCCCACCAGGGCTCCTAGTGAGACTGAAAATCAGAAGAAAATAGACACCACACCTGCTCTGTTTCGCACTATATCTTTAAAGGTCCACTGTATTCTATTGCTCTACAAGAAAAGAATTATGTTTTAATGCAACATGGCCCAGTGCCTATTACATGATCAATAATCAACAAATCCATGCTAAGTGAAGCTATACTTTTTATTAAAGGATTGTGTATAGAATACACATTAATTTGCTTTGTCTTCTTGCTTTCTGAGACAGGGTCTCACTGGGTAACTCAGCCTGGCCTTAAACTCACGGTAACTCTCCTGACAGGTACCTCCACACCAGCCAAACAACTATAGGCTACACAGCTGTAGATGTGGGGACGCAGCTTAGGTGGTAGAGTGCTCGGCTAGCATACAGGCAGCCCTGCTTCCGACCTGCAGCATCAGATAAACCGGGTGTGGTGGTGCACTCCAACAGTCATGGGTAATCCTGGCACTCAGGCAAGAAGATGAAAAGCTTAAGGTCACCCTTAGCTACGAAGGAAGTTGGAGGCCAGACTGGGCTCACTGAGACCCTGTATTGGGGAGGGGGGGCAGGGAGGCAGGCGGGGAAGGCTTTAGGACGTGTGATGATTTGATTTGAGAGGTAAGGTTTTTTGGGGTTTTTTTTGGTTTTTTGAGACAGGGTTTCTCTGTGTAGCTTTGTGCCTTTCCTGGATCTCGCTCTGTAGACCAGGCTGGCCTCGAACTCACAGAGATCCGCCTGGCTCTGCCTCCTGAGTGCTGGGATTAAAGGCGTGCGCCACCACCGCCCAGCTGAGGAGGTTTATCTTATCAGTATTTTCTTGTTTAGCATTCAAACGGAGCTTCCTTGCTCAGCTACACCCTGACAGAACAGAAGCAGTCGCACGGGGAACACAGCAGCCCCAGAGCAGATGTGATGAGGGTCAGAGCCACTGTGAGAATACTTTACTTCCATAAAAAGGCAAAGCAGTTTGCCATTTGTAAAACCTACTGCTGACCTCAGGTAAAAATAAAAGGACAATGCAGAAGCCATCTATGGAATGCTCGTGTCCTTCTGACACAAGTCCAGGAGACCTGCCACCTCTCCTGCCACCGATTCCTGGTGCTTTGGGCTTTCTGAAACAGGGTTTCTCTATGTAACAGCCCTGGCTGGCCTGGAACTCACTCCATAGACCAGGCTGGGCTTGAACTCAGAGATGTGCCTGCCTCTGCCTCCCAAGTACTAAAATTAAAGGTGTGTGCCACCACTGCCTGGCTTTTTTTTTTTTTTTTAAGATTAATTTTATTTTATGCATGTGAGTGTTTTGTCTGCACGTATGTATGTGCACCAATGCTTGCTGGTGCCCAGTGAGGTCAGAAGAGGGTACTGGTTCCCCTGGAACGGGAATTATGGACAGCTGTGAGCCATCAGAGCTCCTCTACAAGAACAAGTACACTTAACAGCTGAGTTACCTCTCCAGCCCCTCTGCTTCCTGTTTTAATACATACAGCCACTAGGTGGCAGACACTCCCAACAAGTTTTACCATCAATTTCAACACAAAACAAGGAGGTCCAGGAACTAAGAACTAATTTAATTTGAGTTTGGTATCATAAAACTCAAAGCATCTCAGGCCATCACCTTGTCTCCTTCCTGCTCCAAAGATAAGGGATGAGGTCATCAAAGTTCAAGCAAGACAATCATGTATGATTCGTGTCCAGTATGAGACTTTTATTGTGCAAAGGAAAGGGCTTGCTCCTTCCCTAGCCTCTATTCTCTGTACACAAGCCCCAGAAGGACGGGCAGGAAACACAGCAAAGAACTCAGGTACTTCTGGTCCTCCTGGGTAGACACTTTCAGAATCTAACCTGTCTCTGAAGTCACTGAAATAGATCTAACAACCAGAACTGAGCACACTTATTCACTTTTGCTGTCATTTCCACTTAATAGCTGTTGCCATCTCTGCTGAGGTCTTTTCCTGCTCATGGAATGGTCAAAGGTGAAGTTCTGCTACAACCTATACTCAGCAACGGAGGCAGAGCTGATTACTAACTGGTTTGAATGCCAAACTCTAGGCCAGCTTAGATTAAGTTCAGGAAAGGTCAGAAGAGGGCATCAGACCCTCTGGAGCTGGAGTTACAAGTAGTTGTGAGCCACCTGATGTGGGTGATGGGAACCAAATTCCTATCCTCTGTAAGAGCAGCAAATGTTCATAACCACTGAGAAAATCTCTCAGACAGACCATTCTACATCATCTTACTTGAAACACCTGGGTTTCAAATGGGTTCTTTGCTTTAAAGAAACACAATACAGTGTGTGTGTGTGTGTGTGTGTGTGTGTGTGTGTGTGTGTACACACTCATTTGTATGTATGAGCACACTTGTATGTGTGGATGTGCATACACCTGTATGGAGGCCTTAAGTTGATGTCAAGTGTCTTCCTTGATTGATTGATTTATTATGGAGACAGAATCTTACTAAACCTGCAGCTTGCCAAGCCCAGCAAATCTAGCTGCCCCTGCCACCTGCCCTAGGATCCTCTCTCTCGTCTCCCAAGAGCTGAGGTTACAGGAAAGCACCAAACCTGTGCAGCTTTCCGTAAGTTCTGGAATCTCAACTTTGTTCCTCGTGCTTATGTGGCAAGAGCTCTGTCAGGAAACCCTGAGCCCCAAAATGACATAAAACTTTATTTTAGTTAAAACGGAACAATGAAAACTGGGGATGGGGGAAGACAAGAAAGCCTCTGAAAGATATTCCCATATCTAATATCAGAAGCAACTAGTCAAAGCATGGCCAAACAAAACAAAACTACACAGACGGCCCAACAGTTAAGAGCACTTGCTGTCCTTGGAGAGGATCAGGTTCAGTTCCCAGGACCCACACTGGGCAGCTCACTACTGCTCACTACTGCCTGCAACTCTGGTTCCAGGAGGACCAACACCTTCTTCTGTTGTGCAAAGGCATTTTCACACACATGTACATGTGCAAACACATATACATAAAATAAAAAACCACAAGCAGTTACACGTGAAATCACGGCATACTGACGTGGCAGACACAGAGAGAACTCAGGAAACAGAAAGCCTGCTACTTTATGTACAATGTCATTCTGAGAGGAACAGTCAACTCCTTCTATAGAGAACCACACAGGAAACACATCGGGCTCTGTGGACCATACGTCACTCTGTACTCTGTGATTGAACAAGGAGAGCAGCTACATACCACAACATACCAAACAGGCAAGGCTGCCTTTCAGTGAAACTTTTCAACCAAAACTAAGAAAACAGTAGTAGGGGCTGGAGAAATGGCTTAGAGGTTAAGAGCACTGACTGCTCTTCCTGAGGTCCTGAGTTCAATTCCCAGCAACCACATGGTGGCTCACAACCATCTGTAATAAGGTCTGGTGCCCTCTTCTGGTCATACACGCTGTATACATAATAAATAAATCTTTAAAAAGAAAAAAAAAGAAAACAGTTGTAGATTTCCCAATTCCTGGTGTGGAGATGGAACATAAAAACCCATCATTACTTTCTTACATAAAAGTAATCAGAGTACCGGCCAAACCCCTGAACAGTAATATTTAAATGTAATTTAACAAGTATCTTTCTACATTTTTTAATCAAACCAAAGAAAAGCAAAGTGGTAGACTATTAAAAACATTTAAGCATTACACAAGAATTAAAAACACGGTTGGCAGGTAGTCAGGCTGTTCATTCTCCAGATCCCACACTGTGGAAGGAAGGGCTTCACACAGCTGTCTCTGACTTCCACATGTGTGGCACGGCATGCACATGTAATAAATGAATGAATAAACAAACAAACGCTGGAAATAGGGATTACCCACATCCCAGCACTGGGAAGCTGAGGCAGAAGGATTGCTGCCAGTTCAGTGCCAGCCTGGACCATGCAGTGAGTTCCAGGTTAGCCTGGGTTACAGAGTCCGAGCCTGTCTGAGGAGAAAAGGGAAGAGGAGAGAGGGGGAAGAAGAAGGGGGGTGAGAAGGGAAGTAGAGGGGAGGGGAGGGACTCAAAACTCATCTAGGGAAGGGGAGATGGCTCAGCAGATAAAGGCACTTGCCCCAAGCTTGATGACCTGAGTTTCGGTCCCTGGAATTCACACAGTGGAAGGAGAGAAGCAGCTCCCACAAGCTGTCCTCTGACGCTCAGACACACACTGAAGTAATGCATGCACACCCCCCAAACAAATGAATGAATGAATGAATGATCTAGCCTTATAATAAAAACAAACTACAAAAAATCCTATGAAATTGTCCTAGCTCATTAAAACAACAAAACAAAACAAAACAAAAAACCCCTCCACTAAGAACTCCTGAGCCTCTGTACCAGGCTCGCTGTTAGAAACCACAGGTTTCTGTGGCAGGCAGAGGCCTCCATTTCCAGTCTTAGCTGACGGAAGGCACTTGTCCTATGGCGTTAGCTGTAGTCCAGAGGTTTTCAGGAGTCCACAGGAGACGCAATCTTCAGCACTAGGAGCCTCTGGAAACAAGATGAAGCTTCCCCTCAGCTCACCCACCTCTTTATTCTGCTGTGTCTGCTGCCACCTCCAACGCCTTCTCAACGCCTCCTTCTCGACACCCTTCTCCATCAGTGCATACAGAGCTTTCCGCAGCACCAAGTCTCTGTCGTGGAAACCCCACATTCCTATGGGGAGAGAGCAAGCAACAGGCACTTCATCTTGATTAAGCGCCACTCACGAATCCAGCCTTTGTTTTGTGGGGACAGGGATCAAACCCGGGGCCTCAAAAAAGGATGGGGGATTTAATATATTCCCAAAGTCCTGAGAGGAAGCTCTCACTCCTCAGCAAATCTAACAAACCAAAATACAACAGTTAGTAAGACTGGTCTGGCACCACACAGCCATCAGCATCAGAGCTCATGAAATGGCTAGAAAATGGCGACCCCTTCTGAAGCTAAGAACAAATGTATGGAGCTGTGAGTAGACTCAACAGTTCAAAGTGAGCATCACAAAGACCAACTGGAAGAACAATTAAGTGTAATTTCCCCATATATGTACACAGCCACACAAACTTGGCTTACTATGCTCACTACTCCTAGGGCTCAGCTCAGAGTGAGCTGAACTAACCCTGTGCTCTCCAATTTCTAAAGACAGTAAGCCAAGTCAAGGCTCTCCCATCTCCCTAAGTCTTGCTGTGACTCATCACTTCACCTGAGATGAAGTGTGGAGAGATGAAATCCTACACATGATACGTGACTCAATTGCTTTCTTTCCACAGGGGAGGCAGTGCGATTTTCAAGACTCACCAAGAGAGGCTGCATGCAGGAGGCAGTTCCCATCTCCAGTAGTTGCTAAGGGAAGCAGCCTCTGACAGATGGAATCCACACTGACCCACCAATTCAAACGCCCTACCAACACGGCAGTGGGAGAAAGGAGAGAAACACATTAGGAAGACAACCCAGAATACAACTACTTTTTCCCCCCTTGCTACACAGACCAGGTTGGCTTTGAACTCATGATCCTTCTGCCTCAGCCTCCCAATAGAGATACTGCATGCTCTGTATTATTATTGTTGTTGTGCTGCATGCTCTGTATTATTATTGTTGTTGTTGTTGTTGTT
>CABHPQ010152090.1:32081-48938 GCA_902168405.1 Peromyscus aztecus | reverse complement strand
TCTGAGCATGTGTCTTGAGGGCTCCATAGCACTGGAGGAAATCTGGAGACTTGATTGACACCTTTCTTACCTGTAGTCAGGTGTAGCTCCGTGAATGAAGATGTAGGGAAGATGCAGCTGTATTACCTGCTGTGTCATTCTCACCTGAAGAAACTTGGAGCCAGCATCCCTCCAACTAAAACGACGTGGCTCCACTGGCCACGGCTCCCCAGACTGCGCAAAAATGTCATCTTTTCTCTCTGAACTCTCAGGGAAGACAGATGCCTGGCACTCCGTGTTCACATCCATTTTAAGATGCGGAATCTAATAGGGAAGGTATAGGATGCAGCTGTGATTTGCACGGTTGGTGTAGGTAGGCTAGGTTAGGAACCATTCCCTATTCTAGAGATATGGTTACAATTCCAGCCTACCTGAGGCCTGTGTGGGAACTGGATTCAGAATGTCCCCTGTCTCTAAATCCTAGTGGCTTTCATCTGTAACTGGAGGGCGTATTCCTTAAAAGCAGTTGGGGAAGGGATTTTGAAAGAGACTTGCATGTACCGAGTGCTCCAATTCCCACCACCACTTTCTCACAGCTTCCTGTAGTTGCCCCAACTTCAGGTCCCCTCTCCAGCAAGCCCCGGGACGTTACAAGGAGAGAAAACTCCTCAGGGAGATAATTTTTGCCTTAATTTTTAAAAGGACATCTTTCAAGTTAAATTTAGACCGGCTCAGTTTTCCATTAAGCAGAGAAAGTTGCCAGGCACCTGCTCAAAGGCAAAGACATGCCCTGGGGAGATGGCTGAACTCGACCTTGGCCCTCAATGGCCAAGCAAGTGAGCCTGGAGTTGAGGCAGCATCTGGGTCAGCCTCACTATCCCCGTGTTGGCTCCGGGCTAGAGGACCCTGATGCGAGCTCCACGTGCAGCGCCCCGTGGCGAACGGGAACTCCTCCCAGGCAGTGCTTCACCTGGCGCGGGTTGGTCCTGGTCCGGTCCTTAAGTCTCAGCTTGCAGCGGGTGTAGTTAGCATTCCTGTAACCCGTGCCCGCCCTATCCCGCCCCGCACGGCCCCAGCCCGGGATGGTCCGAGAGCTGCAACCAAGGTCCCTCCACGAGCACGGTGCTCCTCGGTCGGCGGGAGGCGGTAGCGCCCCCTCTCAGAGCCGGGTTCGCTCCCGCCCTCCCTCCGCGCTCCCTCCTCCTCGTGCTCCTCCGGGGGTGCCGGGCACAGCCTCAGATTCCACCTTCCCGGCTGCTCCAGTCAGTTTCCCTCGCGGCAGCCGCGGGCAAAGGCAGCCGCGGCGAGCAGCAGCATCTCGGCGGTCACCGCGGCTCTCCGGCTGGAGCGGGCGCCCGACTGAGCTGCCCCTCGCCCCTTCCCGGCCGCGTCTCGAGTCTCCCGGCGGCGCCCCTCGCCCCGACTGTGGCTTCTCTCCGAAGCGGGCGGGCGGGGCAGGATCCCACCACCCAGCCTCGGGATCCCGGGAGCAGCGTTTCTCTTAGAGCGAGGCGCTCGGCGACTCGTGCCCCGCCGCCCCTGACCGCCGGGGGGTGCCCCAGGGACGCGCCGCCGCCGAGAGGAGCAGGCAGAGGGGACCATGCGGCGCCTGACTCGCCGCCTGGCGCTGCCCATCTTCGGGGTGCTCTGGATCACCGTGCTGCTGTTCTTCTGGGTCACCAAGAGGAAGTTGGAGGTGCCGCTGGGACCCGAAGTGCAGACCCCCAAGGTATGCCGTTTGGTGGCGCGCAGGGCGCGGGGCACTGGCCGGTGGGAGGGCGCGCGGTCTACGCGCGCGGGGTTTCAGGGTTCCAAGGCAGCGGGGTGTCTGGGTGCCGCGAGCAGGTAACAGGCGCGGGATGCGGCCATGGGGAGGTGCTTGAGGAATTTAAGAAGCTTCGGGCGTCTCCGGATCCTTGGCGTGTGTAAGTGCCAGTGGGTGTGGGTGGTGGGCGCGCGCTCGTGGACAGAGCGGGGCTCCCAACTTAAGTAGCAGTCCGGTGGCCGAGGGGGCGCTGCGGACCAGCCACCCTGGGACTGGCGGTCAGTGGGTGCCGCTGGAGGGTCACTGGAGGTTGGCTGGGTTGGCGATGCTGGCACCCATGAGAAGTCTGGATGTTCGGACCTTCTTCCCTCCCCCGCTGCCAGGCCCCAGGGGAGGAGGCTGATGACCCGGGTGCGCAGCGCACGTGAGCCACACTAGCGAGCTCCCTCCCTGGAGCTCCCCCAGCCGGTGCCTTCCCTGCCCACCCGGCCTGGCCTGGTGGCACCTGGCCCTGTAACCTGTTCTTCAGCCCGTTAGCTGTGGTGGAAGTTGAATGCGTTCAGAACACCACGAAGGAGCCCCTAAGAACAGAAAGCTTCCTACCGGCAGGGAGTTGGGGAAATGGGAATCCAAGTGGCTTTTCTAACTCTTGACCAGGAGTGCAGCCCAAAGGAGTGGAAGGTTCCCCCTACAGGTTCACTCTTGAGATTCAGAGCCCTTGTCCTTTCCACAGCCTTGAACAGGGGAAAGAGAGCGAGGCCTCTGGGGGATTTGCTGGCAGCTAAACAACCTTTATGAGTTCAGGGCAGTCTGTAGGAGTGGGAGAAGGCCTTGGAGGCGCTTGTGGTCTGAAAGAGGAAGACTGATGAACACCAGCGTGTTGAATAGGAGGGGATCTCATCACGAGTATAGTAGGGAGGGCCTACTGTGTGCAGAGTGCATAGTGGGTGCTTTCTTCGTATGTCGTTGTTGAATAGTGTTCTTATTTCATAGATGGGGAAACAGGTTGAGAGTCTTTAAATAGTTCACCTTACTTAGATCATTCTGGATTTGAACTCAAACCTCCACATTCAGTATTTGCCCGCTTGGATCCTATAGACTCTCCTCTTAACCGAGTCCACTGTCGCTTGTGCTTTGGAATCTTGCCGATGTTAGCTGATCAAAACAAGCATTTAGTTAGCACCTATATACCCCGGCTATGTGTGAGCTGCCATGAAATGCCGAGGTCCAGGGTTTGCTCCTAGGTTTTATTCAAGCGTGGTCCAGGATGTGCAGGACTGACAGCCAAGTGGGTTCACTGCCCTGGGTGTCGTGAGAGCCTGGGCTTCCTGGAGGAGGACACGGCAGCTGAGTTGAGAAGGATGGACCATTGGCCAGTCGGCAGAGGGCATCCGAGGTGCAGATGAAGTCAGGGGACTGAGGTAGCAAGGGGCAGCTTGTATGGGTCTAATCAGGGAGGGGCACGGACATTAGGGTCTAGGGAGGGGGTTACATAGGGAAGTGATGCCGTGGATTGGCGTGTCCATCAGCCAGCCTTTGTAGTACAGGATCTGTTTTCTCACTGACGCAGACCCTGACCACAAATCTGCAGGGATTTTTTTTTTCTTCTTTTTCCCTGGGTGGTTCTGCTCTGTGTGATGCAGTTAATGATGCCTGCAGGGACATGAACTTTCTCTGTTTTGTGCTGAATCTCATTACCTTAAGCTGACTTATTCCTAGTTTTGCCCCAGGGATCTGGGACAAGAGCTCTTTTTCCTCTGGAGGTGCTCTGTGTCGCTACACCTTTCCCACCTTTTAATCATGGTCTGTGCTCAACACACGTTTAGTGACAGGAGGAGCTATGTACCTACCAGGCACTGTGCTAGTTTTGGGTGCTGCTCTGATGGGTCTGCCCCTGACCTTTGTTATGTGTGTGTGTGTGTGTGTGTGTGTGTGTATGTAAGCAAGCTCTGGGGAGTTCCTTGCTGATGCAGAATCATCAAGCTATGTGTAAGCGATGAGTGGTCTCACATGAGGAAGAAGCCTGTTCTTTGCATGAACATTTGACCCACTCCTCATTTTTGTATATCCTTCTAAAAGTCTCATTTATTCTTTAGCTCTCGAGATTTGACGAGTTTTATTATTAGGTGTACCCTCCCCCCCCTTTTTGGTTAGTGTTCTTCTACAACTCATTTTCACTTTTATGTGTGTCTACATAAATGTCTTGTGTATATTTTTATATATATTTATGAATGAACATTCCTCTGGATCTGTGTGTGTGTGTGTGTGTGTGTCTTAATTAGGGTCACTATTGCAGTGATGAAACACCATGACCAAAAGGGTTTATTTGGCTTACACTTGCATGTCACCGTCAGCATCAAAGGAAGTCGAAAGAGGAACTCAGACAGCGCCAGAACCTGGAGGCAGGAGCTGATGCAGAGGTCATGGAGGAGTGCTGCTTACTTGCTTACTAGCTTGCTCCCCATGGCTTGTTCAGGCTGCTTGGTTATAGAACCCAGGACCAGCAGCCCAGGGATGGCACCACCCACAATGGGCTGGGCCCTCCTCCATCAATCACCCCTGAAGAAAATGCCCTACAGGCCTGCCCACAGCCCAATCTTATGGAGGCATTTTATTTTATTTTTTCTTTCTTTCTTCCTTCCTTCCTTCCTTCCTTCCTTCCTTCCTTCCTTCCTTCCTTCCTTCCTTCCTTCCTTCCTCCCTTCCTCCCTTCCTTTCTTTCCCGAGACAGGGTTTCTCTGCGTAGTTTTGGTGCCTGTCCTGGATCTCCCTCTGTAGACCAGGCTGGCCTCAAACTCACAGAGATTCACCTGGCACTGCTTCCCAAGTGCTGGGATTAAAGGCTTGTGCCACCAACACCCAGCTTGGAGGTATTTTCTTAACTGAGGTTCCCTCCCCTCAGATGACTTTAGTTTGTATCAAGCTGACATAAAACTATCCTTTCACAGTGTGTATCTCAGGAAAGATGAGACCAGACAGCTTTATGTCCCATGATTGGTGTGAACGGAAACTTTGTATGATATGTCTAAAGGAATACAGTATTCTCCCCCAACTTGACTGCATGTTAGAATTGTCTGGAGAACTTGCCTGGCATAGAGATTCTTGAGTTTATTATGGAGATTATGATTCTGTTGATTTGGGAGAAGGTCCTAGAATTAGCCCTTCTGCGAATGTGTCATGTGACTGTAAAGCAGCGCTTGAGAAATAGATGAAGAATGCCAAGTCTGTTGTTTTGTTGCTTTGTGTGAACATGGCCAAATGAGTCGTCTCCTCCATGAGAGTGTGATCATAACGAAGCCAGTGTGAACCTTTGCACTCGGGAAGTAGAAATCCGTAATGTAGCGCTTTTCCAACTCACGGACTCCATTTCCCGTATTAGCTCATTTAATCTTCCCAGAAGCCAACAAGGGAGCGAATACTTGGTTTTACAGGAGAGATTAAATGATGATATTTGGGCGGAGATAAAAAGGCTTTTCAAGGACAGCATCAGGACAAGAATAGTATGAGGAATGTTCTGGGGACTGCTCACCTCCTGCTTAAATTAGATGGACAGCCTAAGTCTCCCTCCACTTGTGGGTGATTCAGCAAGGTTGGAGGTGGGCACAGTGTGAACTCCTCATCTACTTTCTGGAGTTTCTCTGCCTGTGGAGAGTTTCCAAGTGTGTGTGTGTGTGTGTGTGTGTGTGTGTAAGCATGTTTGGGTCCTCGCCTTCCACATTGTTTGAGGTGGGGTTTCCTTTGCTGTTTTTCTGCTGCATAGGCCAGGCTAGCTGGGCCAAGAGGGTCGGGGCTCTCTTACGTTTCTGCTTCTCTTCTTGATGTAGGAACCCTGGGATTTCAGACAGACATGGGTTGTCTGTTGTGGCCTACTTTTGCGTGGGCGTTAGGAATATGAACTTAGGTCTTCATGGTTTCAAGGCAAGCGCTTTCCCCATCAAGTCTTACCCTTTAGCCTGGGGTTGTGTTCTTGACAGTAAGAATACAGTTGGTACATTTGTCTACCATGGGGGAAAACTCAGGCTTTGAATGAGTACAGTCCACGCGGCATTTGTAGGAAACAAGGATACAATCATGGGGGAAGCCTTTTCTTGGATATGCAGAAGCCTAGGGGGAAACTTGCCTTTTGCTGAGGCTTTTCTCCAGTGTAGGGGTGGAATGACGTCTTTCCTCCTTATCATAAAGTTGTGGTCCACACCTCTAAAGCAAAAGACAAGTTAACAAGAGAAAATTGATTGTAGTTTTACATGCCATGGAAGCCTTCAGATTGAAAATCCAAAGACCCAGCGTGTACTGTCAAAGACATCCTAGATCTGGTGGGGAATAGATAGCTGTGGAGGACATACCACTGGAAAAAAGGGTACATTCCAAAGCAGGCGACTGGGGCAGGGAAGCAGCAAAGCCTGTTTAGATCCTTTAAACTATCTGAACAGCATTCTTTCCTCCTGGGTGTAGGCAGGACCCTTTATAGAATGAAGGGCTTTAGATCTACTATCAGACAAGGTGGGTCAGAATTTCTTTATTGCCATCTCTAACACACAGAGTGCATTAGATTGATCTTTTGAGGTTTTATGACTTGCTTTGAGTAAAGAGAAGTCCTAGTATTATGTGGCTTGCCCTAGGGAAGAGAGATTCCAGGTTCTTTGCCTTGCCCTTGGCAGAGAACTGGGACCAGGAAACAGGAGGAAATGCTTACAGAGAGACCTTGCTTCTGAGACCTTCACTTTGGGACTTTTTTTTTTAAAAGCTCCAATACCAGCATGGTGGTGAGAGTCAGTTTATTTCTAAAGTGAGAACAGTGGACATCCCTGCTTCTTCAGAGAAGTTGAGAATGGTGTAGCTAGGGGTGAGAATTCCTGAGCTGGAGATTGCCCAAATATTAGACTCTGTCTGGTTACAGGCATTCAGATCCTTGTTCTCCGTATCTCACTGTGCTACGAAACGTCCCCATTCTCCTAGTGATGATGTCATCACAGGCCTGATATAACCCTCTGCTCAGTGTGTCACAGTCTGAGTGACACGGACAAGGACAGACCATGCTGCAGTCCTATGACAGTGATCGGATCTTTTTCTTAGTTTCATGAAAGGATGGTTCTAGGAGCTGGGTTGATAACTCGGTGAAGTGCTTGCCTACTTGCTGCTCAAGCGTGAGGACCAGAGTTCTATGGCCAGCACCCACATCCAAAGGCAGGCAGGGTAGTATGCTCTTGTAATTCCAGCTCTACTGAGGCAGAGGCAGGATTCCCAACCAAGTCAGTGGGTTCTAGGCCGGTGGAAAGACCTTGTCTCAAAGAACAAGGTTGGGGTTGGAGAGACGGCTCAAGTGCTGGCTGCACAAGCTTGAAGACCTGAGTTTGCCTCATCAGCATTTACCTAAAAAAACAAGCCAGCTGTGGAGTGCACATCTGTAATCCCAGATTTTAGGAGGCAGAGATAGGCAGATCCTTGGCACTCACTGTCCAGGTAGACTAGCCAAGCTGCTGAGCTCAGGCTTCAGCCATGGAGCCTGTCTCAAAAGCTAAGGTGGAGAGCGACTGTGGAAGATACCTGGTGTCTACCTTTGACCTCCATGTGCACACACATACATGTGCACACTCTCACTTAAAAGTACATCACACACACACACACACACACACACACACTCACACACTCACTTCTGAGAAATGACACCTGAGGTTGACGAAGGGCTCTATGCTCAGGTACGCACTCTTGCACACACTCACGTACACACTCATGCACACACAAGAAAGACCACATAAGAAAGACTGGCTCTATGAACAGCTGAAGTAAAGATTTCTTTAAACTTGACTTTTTCCGTGCTGATTTGATTTTAATGCTGGCTCTCTACCCCCAAATTATTCATCAAATCTCTAATTTCTAGCTGAAAAACCACGTGACAAGTTTGATGTTTTATTCAAACTGTATATTAATGATAAATACCGTATCACTTAAAAAGACCCGAAAAAGGCGTGTTTATTTCTTCTCTCCCCTGTCATGTGTTTGCCATTTGGAAAACTATCTAATAACTGACAGATTTAAAAAAAAAATAAAGGAGCAGAATTTCTTGTCTCTTATTTCCAAGAAACTAAATTTAGTCCAAAGGCTTAGTGAAAGCAAGAGTTTCAGGCCGGAGGGTAATTTTTGAGGGAGGTATTAGAAATGTAAAGGCTTGGAGTGAAGTGCCTCCAGCCTATGCAAATGTCTCAGGAGGTACCAGAAATGCAGCAGATGCTATTAGAAAATACCTCGTCTTTCTGTCGTATTTGCCTACCACGAGCACCTTAACTATATAGCCCCGTTGTTCTATTTCCCATTTGGCAGTTAATTTCTCCAATTAAAAAAAAAAGAGTTATGAACTTCACAGAAGGCCACTATTAATCTGGTGGCACTCAGCATGTGCACATTGGATTCTGTCCAGGGGATTTTGGCCCCGGCATCACCAGAGTCAGTCTGTTATCAGATGCACGCCTAGCCTCTCATTTGCCGTGCGGACGCCCATGCAAGGTGCTGTACCAGCTTCCCTTCTGAGGCTGTTCTTGGAGCCAGGGTATTGGGGTGCTATTTATTGGTAGCCCAGAGCATTACCTGCTCCTGCAGCAGGGTTGCAGAAATGCAAAGCGGGAGGTTGGGAATCTTAGGAAATAGCTTGCCTTTCCTTTCTAGAATGTGCTTGTAAATCTTTAAAAATGTATATCATGTGCTTAAAAAAGTTTAAGCCCTGTGCTAACATTTCATCACCTTTGTGAGAAATTTACCCTGGTTCGGTTTTTAAGTTGATCCATGACCCAGAGAGCTTTGCAAAGCCCCATTATCTGGTCCTCAGAACCAAGTGTCTGTCCATGTTCTGACTCCCCTTTGCTTCCCTGGTTCTCTTTACCCCAGCTCCAGGCAGGAATCCCCGTCTCAGGACCCAAGGGTTGTGCACTAGGGACATGTCTGAGTTAGCCTGGGGGCGATGGCACTCTGTCACCTTGGTTTCTCAACAGGGCCTGGCATTTTTTTCAAAACAAAGACCAGCAGTTCAATTCCACCCTCCCTTGCCTGGAAGCACAGACTTAAACCTGCTCAAGACAGGGAAATCACGGGAGTAAAGCAGGCCGGAAGTCAAATGAGTGTCTGTCCTGTCTGTCCAGAAGGTGCCTTTCTTCAGGGCTGCTTGTCCCTCCAGAACACTCAGCTGCTCACTTGTGTTCCTCAGAGGTCATTTGTAAACCAAGCAGGGACAGAATAAGCCTGCTGTCTGCCGATGCCCAAAGCTCAGGATTTCGACCCACCCTGCTTTCCTTGCTACACCCCGCCATCCCAAATTTCCAGGAATTGGACCCTTCACCAGGCTCCCAGGAACTGGTTTTGTAGAGACATGTTTTGTGTGCCTTTGTTTGATTTCTAACGTTGACACGCTTGTCGCTCACCCAGAGTGTCGCAAAGTCCCTGATGTGTTTTTGGAAAATAATCTGAATTAGAAAGCGGGGACAGTTCCTCACCTCCTCTGCTCTTAGCGGGGAGAACATGAACTCTGCCATGGCTTCTGCACACCTACTCCAGAGACCCAGAATGATAGTCTGGCCATCTGTTTGGGGACGTGCGTTTGACGCGTCCTGTGCCCTCTGCAGCTGGCAGCTGGCTCTTCCCAGTGCCTGCGCTAGCTTGAACTAAGTGGTGAGTTTGCCCCTTCTGCAGCCCCCGGCACTCAGGAGAGCCAGGTGATAAATTCCGGCCCACCTTAGCGCCTCCATTGTGTCAAATTTAGGTATGGCTTTACGTATACACATGGCAGCCAAGGGTGTCTTTCTGCCTTTGGTAGTGCCAGGGCTAACTCAACTTTTTCTCCTCCTGGCTCACTCGCCTCAGCTGTGAACTGGGAACAGCACACCACAGCAGAGTTGATGCCTTTGCAACTGGCCTGCAGTGAGAGCCAGTTCAGGTTAGTGAGTAATTCTGAAGGGAGACCTATGGCTATACATAATTGTGTGTGTGGTGTGTGCATACTCACGTTTGCATGCATGTGTGTGAAGGCCAGAGGTGGACATCAGGGTGTCTTTCTTAATTGCTTTCCATCTTTCTTTTGGAAACTGGGTTCAGCTAGACTAGCAGGCCAGCAAGCTGCAGGGAGCCTTCTGTTCCTCCCTCCCAGTGTTGAGATTACAAGGGCCTGCTGTGGCGCCTGGCTCTTCACACGGGTTCTGTGGATCCAAACCCAGGGCCTTGTGCTTGTGAGGTAAGCATTTTATTCCCTAGCTCCTATTACTTATCTTTTAATTATTTTACCAGAAATGCTAGACTAACCAAAAGCTCAATCAGTCTCCAAGTCTTCAGATGTTGAACTGATTAAGAAGGAACCCTTTGGGATAATAAAGAAAGTGTGCATTCTCTCTCTCTCTCTTACCATCCCCCCATGTGCACACGTACACACTCTCCCTCACACATTCGCTCACTCACATAGATGTATGCACAATGCTATTGCCCTGGGGAGTTCGGTAGACGCTCCTGAAATTTGCTGGCTCTAGTATTTCAGAATGAGTGGCCTGAAATGACCTTCTAGGGCAGCAAGTTTTGCATCTGGCAGCAGCCGCTGCTATCACAGGACCTAATGAGCATTAGGAAGCTGCCTGGTACAGAGAGGAGATGGTGACTGTGGTGTGAGAAATGTTGCTGCCAGGCGGTGCCACACGGGGTGCCCTCTTTCCTCTGGGCTTCATCACGTTCTTTTACTTTTCTTCTGCACCCCTCTCCCCCGAAATACTACTAGTTGTTTTCTAAGGTGGAGAGCCCAGGGAAGTGGGTGAGATGCCCCCACTGAGAAGTCTGAAAACACAGTGGGGATGTGATCTGCAAGAGCCCTCTACTTGCACACAGGCCTCAAGGTCAGGGACAGCCGGCCACTCTGATTCTTGGAGCCACAGGGCTGCTCTGGACGCAGAGGCGGTTCTTTCTGAAAGAAGGGAGTTCAGCTTTGGGCCACTCTGAGCTGTTTAGCCTTCTATCAGCAGGAGCTCTTATCTCTGGCAATAAGAGAAGTCTGATCCCCGGTCTTGGACAATGCTGATTTCAAGTTCAAAGCCTTTTCTGCGTGCCATTTCCTGGAGACACGATCTGCCACTTAAAAAATAATAATTAAATTCTCCTCGTGTCTCCTGTCTTGCGAACTGTAAGCACTTCAGAGCTCTTTCAAGGAAACACAGGCAAACAGAGCATGCGTGCATGTTCCTGCCAGTGGGCTTGAAGGCCCGTGGAAAAGAGCAGCTGTCTCCAGGGCCTGCTGGCTGAGGATCCTGCTGTTCACACCCATTTTGTATCTTGTTCAAGGACAGGTGAGCATGGGAAACATCTACAGCAGAGATCTTGACCACCTTGCTCCACATATCGTCTCTGCCTTCAAAGGAGATGTGGAAATTAAAGAAAAAAATTTCCCCTTTGGTTGTCAAGGCTGAAGATTTATGTAGTATCCCTCTCATTCTTCTGATGACGTTCTACCCATTCCTGTTCTCTCTCTGCTCCCCAGCCATCGAAAGACTGGCCCAATCAATATTTATGTACCCATCACTTGCAGCTGCGACATGCAGGCAATAATGGCTGCCAAATTCCTTGATGGCCATTGAAATACTCACGGGCGCCTGTATTGGAGGTCCATTGTTTTCCCCAGGATCTCGGGAAGAGCAGACCATGTGATGCAAGGATTAATTAAGCCTCTCAGATAATTGGCTATTAATAGATGGCCAATTGATGACTGCCAGCTGGGTGCTGAATTGACTAATGTCCTTATGGTGGGCAGGTGGTTGACTTCAGAAGAGAAACGGACTCAGAGACCTGACTAATTAAAGACTGAATCAAGAAAAGGCAGCTAAGAGGTTGCTTCTCTGCCCACCCCCGCCCTTCCTGTGATATCTTACAGTTTACAAAGCATTCATCTGGACGGATGCTTCATTTGATCCTTACTGCACCCCTGTGAGATGGATGTTACTCCTGTTCTCATTTTTCTGAGGTATGAGAAATCTGAGGTTAAGCAGGGAGGGGACTTGGGCAAGCTTGTCTATCCAGACTTGTTCGATTTCTTGGACTACAGAGCATGTGCTATTTTTTTATGGACACACTCAACGTCTCATTAGATTCTTTTCTCAGGGAAAAGTGAAATATATACTGTCTCTGAGTGTGAGTTACATGTATATTCTTTATCTGCCCTGACACAGGAACTAAAGGAAATACAAAATTTGTCCCTGGGGTTGGGGGGGTTGTGTAAAGACCTGGAGGCCACCCTGCCCCTGTGATGTGGGAGGATGCCAGAGCTTAAGGTGTAGACTTTAACATGAGAAGTGGAGAGAGGCTGTTCTGCATGGTGCCCTCTAGTCTTATCCTTAGATAGTTGCGTTGACCTCATTTGGGGACCCTCTGCTCCCCTGCCGTTTTTCCTCCATGCCTGCACAGTCTGCCCACAGGGACCGAGTCTCTGCGCCATCCATAACGTTGCCTCAACTCGGAAGTCAGCGGGCTTGTAGAATCAAGACAGACTGTCTACCCTTGCTTTGACCCCTTTCTAGGTGAACATGGTCCTTAAACAATCAGAAGTAATTCCGTTCTAAGAGGAAAAACAACATAATTTGAAAGAACCGAACACAACCTGTTTGCAAGACAGGGCAGGTGCAGATAGATGACTCCAGGGAAGTGGTTTGAGAGGCCATCTAGCATCCTCTTAGCTTCTTCCTTCTCTGCTGCAGGGAACTCCAGTTTGTGTCTATTTAAAGGCATAAAGGTTAGTCTGGAAGGTGAACTGATGACTGCTTCGTTTTGCCTAGCAGATAGACTGCTGGTTCCTTATCACCTCTAGGCTGACTTGGAAGTAAGTATGAGTAATGCATATTCCTAGATCAGCAAAGCACAAAGGCAAGCTACTTAGTGTCTTCTTGGGCATTCTGTCTAGACTTGAGGTAGACTATCAAAGGCTCTGGGTGGTCTGTTAGCTTTGGTCCTGACTGACAAAGTCAGTGGGTGCTCTACTCCAAGATCCAGAACTGAAACATGACTTTCTCACCCTCGTGCATTTCTCCTCAGCACGGCAACGTTTAAAAGATGGACCTGGAGTGTGAATGGATAAGCCTTAAACTTTCGCCCAATACTCAAAGGCCCTACTGGCTTGGTAGATGTTTGCTCAATTCTCTGCAATTCTCCTTGCCTTGCTTCAAACGGAGATTATGGTTTCTGTTGGGTTTCCTCTTAAAACTGAACATATGTTTTTGACAAACTTGTCATGGTCTACTAGAGTTGAATGTGTGTGTGTACCTAGGATCCTGCAGTCTCAAACATGGTCTGATAAGCCCAGCATAAATGCGCATGCACAGCCTGCCATATACTCAAACTGCACTAGGCATACTTTTTTTTTTTTTCCAGGTTATGTGCAGTTGTTCAGCTCTGCAGTTGTGGTATAAAGTCTGATATGTAAATGAGTGGGTGTGGCTATATTCTAATAAAAACATTATTTGCAGAAACCACAGTTAGGTTTCCATGTATTTTTCGTATCTGGTGATATATTTTCTTCTGTTGGTAATATTTTCAGATATGTATGAATGTAAAAAAAATCCGTTTTTTTTCCTGTTTTCACTTTTTTAAAATTTATTTTTCTGTTATCAGCTTGATACAGTATAAATTCTTACCCTAATTGTGAAATGTTTCATTGAGGCTTGCCCAGTAACTGAGTAAAACCAAAACTTATTATAAACCACAGTCATCCTAGGGTCCCCCCTTGCTATATAGCCTCCCTGGTTCTGTGGTGCAGTCTGATTTTTCTTTGCTTTATATCTAGAATTCACTTATGAATGAGTACATACCATGTTTGTCCTTCTGGGTTTGGGT
Organism: Peromyscus aztecus; assembly: GCA_902168405.1. Taxonomy (NCBI): domain Eukaryota; kingdom Metazoa; phylum Chordata; class Mammalia; order Rodentia; family Cricetidae; genus Peromyscus; species Peromyscus aztecus. Next base: position 35,353 of record CABHPQ010152090.1, on the reverse strand, counting down.
TACCTCGCTCAGGATGATTTTTTTCTAGTTCCATCCATTTGCCTGCAAATTTAATGCTGTCACTGTTTTTTCTCTGCTAAGTAGTACTCCATTGTGTATATGTACCACATTTTCTTAATCCATTCTTCAGTTGAGGGGCATCTAGGTTGTTTCCACATTCTGGCTATTACGAATAGTGCTGCTATGAACATAGTTGAGCATGTATCTTTGTGGTATGATTGAGCATTCCTTGGGTATATGCCCAAGAGTGGTATAGTTGGGTCTTGAAGTAGATCGATTCCCAATTTTCTGAGAAATTGCATACTGATTTCCACAGTGGTTGTACAAGTTTGCATTCCCACCAACAGTGGAGGAATGTTCCCTTTGCTCTGCATCCTCTCTAACATTGACTGTTATTAGTGTTTTTGATCATAGCCATTCTGACAGGTGTAAGGTGGTATCTCAGAGTCGTTTTGATTTGCATTTCTCTGATTAAGGATGTTGAGCATTTCTTTAAATGTCTTTCAGTCATTTGAGATTCTTTTGAGAATTCTGTTTAGCTCTGTAGCCCATTTTTTAATTGGGTTGTTCAGTATTTTGATGTCTAGTTTCTTGAGTTCTTTTTATACTTTGGAGATCAGTCCTCTGTCAGATGTGGGGTTGGTGAAGGTCTTTTCCCATTCTGTAGGCTGTCGTTTTGTCTTATTGACTATGTCTTTTGCCCTACAAAAGCTTCTCAGTTTCAAGAGGTCCCATTTATTAATTGTTGTACTCAGTGTCTGTGCTGCTGGTGTTATATTTAGGAAGTGGTCTCCTGTGCCAATGCATTCAAGAGTACTTCCTACTTTCTCTTCTATTAAGTTTAGTGTAACTGGATTTATGTTGAGGTCTTTGATCCACATATTTATGAATGTAAAAAAAAATCTGTTTTGTGTGTAGGACATGCTAAGCCTGATGACAGATCACATTTGGCCTGCAAACCATTGGGATTCTACTTCTTTAAGAATACCAAAACTAGTCTCTCCTGTTGAACATCAGTGTCATGGTTGACCCATGGTTGAGGTTAGAGGCTAGAAGGGGGTTGGAGCACTTTGGGGTTATCAGGGGGCATTCAGGTTTCTGATCTGAGCGGTAGTTTCACAAGTATCTATCTACCTTATGAAAATTGACTGGATACATATTCCTTCCCTTTTGTTTGTTCTGCTTCTGTAGAAGGTTCAAAAGGCAAAACATCTGAACTGAGTGTGGCTGGAGTACGACTTCAGGTCTTAACATCTCATTTCGGGGGCAGAACCTAGCAGCAGTCTCTACTCTTTTTACAGCCACTGTTTTCTGATCTCTGAATAAGGCAGTCTTTGGAGAAAGGTGTTGGCTTGACTTTGCAGTTTCCTAAATTCTGCTCCCTTTTGTAGACAGAGAGATATTTAACAACTGGTGTGGGAGAGGTTCCCAGTCAGTTCAAGTGTGTGCTGAGTGTTCACCTATTTGCTGCTGGATCAGAGGAATACAGGGTTCCTAGGGGAGAACAGGGGTGGTGGAGGGCATCTAGGCTACTGAGCACTGTGAGTAGGGCTTTGGCTGGTGTAGTTGTCCTATAGTATATTGTGGAATATTAGCTGAAGATGTGTTACATTTGTTTATGCTGTGGAATATTTGTTTAATGATGCAAAGATGTGTTGTATTCTTCTATGTTACATTATTTAACTCTGTGAAGTTGTGTACTTTGCCTGTCTAAAACACCTGATTGATCTAATAAAGAGATGAACGGCCAATAGCTAGACAGGAGAAAGGATATGTGGGGCTGACAGGCGGAGAGAATAAATAGGGGGAGAAATCTGGGAAGAGAGATCAAGGAAGAGCGAGAAAAGAAGGAAAGGACTCTGAGCCCAGCCACCCAGCTATAGAGCAAGCCATGGAGTAAGAAGTAAAGAAAGGTATATAGAGTAGAGAAAGATAAAAACCTAGAGGCAAAAGGTAAATGGGATCATTTAAGTTAAGTAAAGCTGGCTAGAAACAAGCCAAGCTAAGGCTGGGCGTTTATAAGAAATAATAAGCCTTCATGTATTCACTTGGGAGCTGGATGGTGGGCCCCACAGAGAGAAAAGAGCAAGAACAACCAACTAAAATAGTACAGTAGGTGACATGCACCTATGTTTGTAGATAAAGTGTAAGGGCTTAATTGCAGGAAGTGCAATTATACAGCACAATGTGCCATATAGAAGACGGGGTTCTCTCTTCTGCTGTTGAGAAAAAAGGCAGGGAAGCAATGCTGATGACCTGGCTACCCCTGGATGCTCTCTGGGTTACCTGTCTGTTGTCTAAGACAGCGGGCATCATTACTTTTGTTTTTCAGAGTAGCACCCAGAGTCATCCATGGTAGTACACACTGGTACTCTTAGCCCTTGGGAGGCTGAGGCAAGGGGATTGCTGTGAGTTCAAGGCCTACATAGTGAGTCCTGTGGGTATCCATTAGTGACCTACTCAAGACCAGGCTCCTGCAAGCAAGCAGAGAACAGGAATCCCGAACCAGACTCCTCCATCTCCAGAGCTACTCTCCTCTTTCTCCTTCACCTTCTTTCTGCTGTACCACACTCAGCCCAGACTTCCCTCTCTCCCCTAGTCACACCAGTTCTGCTCTCTCGAAACTGAGAAGTTAGACGTGGCAGCCAGCCTCAAGCCGGCACTTTCCCCATATCCCAGAATTCTCCATGTCCTGATTAGATCATAAACTTTTGAGCAAGATAGTTTTGTATCAGAAGCTGTCTCCTCTAGGATGAGTTATTTTAGGGCAATATTGGAGGCGAAAACTTTACAACGTTTTCAGAGAGAAATATGTTGGGCTTTTGTACCTCTCCACGGCAGAGTGTTTCTGCTCCTGGGATTAGCCTTTCAAAAAGCAAGTCTCCAAAGTCTCACATTCTTGAGCATGCTAAGGTGCTTCAAAAGCATCTCAAGATTGATTACAGAGGGGAGGGCGAGGAATTAGTCAACAGATGCTCAAGATACAAAGGCTGCAGTCGATGGCTTAAAAAACTCCCCAGCATCGCCCCTCCGAGAGGAATCGCCCTATATCTAGCATAATAACACCAATTATTTGGTTGTTTGTGCTGAGAAGTTGAAAGCTATCGTGTGCCGGGAAAATACTCAGCATGGAGCAGTAATTATAGATCAGCTGACAATAGAAGACGCAGTGGTTTGACTGCTAATTAGATTATTAGCACTCAAAACAAATACCTGCTATTAACCATAAATGAGCTGTGTTTATGAGATTTTTCTTCTTCTTTTCATACTTA
>CABHPQ010152090.1:0-29866 GCA_902168405.1 Peromyscus aztecus | reverse complement strand
TGTGTGTGTGTGTGTGTGTGTGTGTGTGTGTGTGTGTGTGTGTGTGTATGCGTGTGTGCATTAATTTATTTTAACTGTCTGGTTTTGCTAACCTCTAAGTTAGACCTTTACTTCTCAACATCCAGTTCATGGGTTCAGGAGTGTGGGTCACCTGTGAGTTTGTTGAGAATACAGAATTGCTGACCACTCTAGATCTATTGACTCAAACTCTGCCTTATAATAAGATCCCTAGGTGATGTGTCTGCAAAGAAAGCTTGAGAAACCCAGCACCAGCTGGCATTCTTTAGTTCTCAAACCCACCACGATTTTCTTTACCTTCTGGGTTCTTTATTCTTTCTGTGAATATAGGATGTGGCGGAAGATAGAGGATGAGCTATTTCTTGGCTTCTTTGCTCTAGGCTCAGGAATTCCGCCTCCCAGGAAGCCAGGAGGCTTCAGAACATTGTCATCTGCTGAGGTTAGGGAGCTGAGCAGGGTGGGTGGGAACTGCAGGGTGAGAAGAAACACAGATGCACGGGTCCCCACAGTCTTACCATACCCACCCACACCATGCTTGATGCAGCTGACGGGACACGATCAACACCGTTAGGACAGAAGCTCATCTACGGTACCCTGCTGTAGGATAGAAAGTCAGTTCTTCAGGAGTTAGAAGGAGGTGGTGTGGGCATCGGCAGGGGCAAGGCAGGACCTCTAGAGGTGGTGAGACTCGGCAAACATATCCAGAGTTCAGTTGGAAACCGAGCATGAGCCAAACCATGGAGGGGTGTGAAAATAAAGCCATTGCTTATTTTTGTTCTGAAAGGAGAGTATGTTGGGAAATAAACAGATTTCCCCAGTTGGAAACATTATACATTCCTCACTGGGAACTTTGTTTAGTAAGATGTTTGGGTTTATGGGTTTTAACAGCTCAGAGTATGCCAACTGTGACTAAAGAGATGCCTCTGTGAAAGTTGAACTTGGCAGTGCCTTGCTCTTGACCTTTGGCCTAAAGGAGAACCACTGTGAATGTTCCACAGTCTCAGCAAAGTTGATTCTGACTTTTCTGGACTATTTATTTCAGCCGCTCTTAGATGCCCACTGGAGAAATCATATTGACCATCTTGAGTCTTTTCCAGGGACGCCTTGGCAGAAGCCATGGCTAGAAGTCACTCAGAGCTATCTTGTTTTGGAGGGGGGAATATGCTGAGCACTGGGGTTCAGGGGACCTGAGTACATGTGGAAGCATTCTAGCTGGTGTCTTTGGGTACTAGAACATTTGTTTCTTACATATACAAGGTAGCTCAAAGGCAGATGGGTCCACTGCTCTGAATGGGATAATGTGGCTGATTCTCTGCATCTCTCTCCAACCCGATGTGGAAGAGATGGAAGGGCACTCATCATGAAGCACCAAGTTCAAGAGTAGGATTCAAAATCATATCTGTAGAAGGACCCTATTTTTTAAACACAGTTATATATTGATGAAGTTCTCAGAACAAGAGTATGGGTGAGTTCCATACATGGGGTACTGTCCATTCTGTTTTTCTCATTGCAGCTTATTTACCTACCTGCTTCTTGATTTCACCCATTAACCTTTCTCTCACTTTTCCAAAGTAACAACCCAGACACATCAACTTTCATGCCTTTTCTTTGTCTCTGTGTTGAGTAAGCAGCATATATATATATATATATATATATATATATACATATATATATATATACACACACACACACACACACATACACACACATATATTGCAGATCTGCTTCGGTCATAGTTATGAGAGTGTGAGATCATCCTATTGCATATACTTCTTTGTATCTTTCTCTTTGCTTAACTGTTTATGGTAGACATCCTCTTTCAGCTGGTCCCTTATTTCTAGTGACTGCATAATATTCTGCACTATCTAAGTGACTTATGTTGTCCAACCATTTCCATGTCATGAGCATCCACACTGGCTCTCACCTCTGCTCACTGCAGACAGAACTGCAATACACATCTGCACACATGTTTTTACATCCTGGGGACTTTGCTTCCCTGGGATGCATTTTGTGAAGTGGAAATGCTGAGTTAAAAGAAGTTTGTGCTTTTTATATTAATAGGCTTTAAAGATTGATTTATAAAACACTAAACAATCTATGTGCCCCTTGGAGAATTATGAGAGAACTTTTTCCTTAGCATTTCTTTGGTATAAATATTAAATTTTTCATTTTGCCTGTCTAAAGGGCATCAAGGGGACCCAGTTGCAATTTTATGTTCAAGTATCTACCAGAGAGGTTGAGTATGTCCTCAGATATTTATTGCTCAACAAATCCTAGCTTCTCCTTGGGCACACAAGATGTACTTCCCATTCTTCATTGCGTTAGTTTATAACGATGTAACTAATTTCTTTGCCCAGTGGAATGGGATGGGAAAGATGAGTTCAAGGCCATGCCCCAAGACAACATCTCATGTAAAGAGTGTATTCTTGTCTTCCCGCCAGATCAATGCAAATTGCCTTATTCTAGGAATGGCAGGGTCCAGTGACAGAAGGATCACTGGTTATAAACAACCAGCGGTGAAGACTCTCCATGTTGATCAAGGCTCCTGTGTAAACAAGAACTTCTATCTAAACTGCTGGGACCTACTTGTTAGCATGTACTGTTGCTCAAGTATTTAAATATTATTTGTCTCGCACACATTCTTCTCCAGTAAGTCTTTGTTGTACAGTACTGTTCATAATTCTAACCATAGTTGAATTTACCCTTTTAGAAGGTTCTTTAAGGAGTTTACCATCCTAAAGATACTTGGAAAAGACTAGGCTCTGCGCCTTCCCTTTGAAAGCTTTAGCTTATTCCATTGTTGAGACCATTTAACATTTCTAGAACTAAATGTCAAGTCTTTCTTTGCAGAATGCCTCCTTTGTCCCCTAAGGGTTCCCGTTAGTCATTCTTATTTTCCTACTTCCTCTTACTACCTTTTTAGACTCAACTGCTCAAATTGGAAGGCACCCCATACTACTGTTGAGTAGTTGCATCTCACCCACCTTGAGAGTCCTGTTGAAATTCTTTTATTGCGGGGTAGGGGGTTCAGTAATCTCCTTAGCTGGTGTTAAGTGGGTCCTATCGTCTCCGAACCCTTCTTGTGTTTCTGTAACTGTTCTACAAATTGGGCAGGTGGATGACATCTGGTTTGGGTATCTGGTAGTTGGTGGGTATTTTTTCATTGTCTCCTGGATCCAAGCCTTGCAGATGGCAGGGAAGCTCCACCTCTAATTACCGTGCTTACTTTCTGTTTGCTCTGTAGGGTGTGTGTGTGTGTGTGTGTGTGTGTGTGTGTGTGTGTGTGTGAAAATTTCTTCTCATCTTTAGATGCTGGGTGCGCATCTTTTCCTGTAACTCCTGTACGGATCCCAGTACCATTTACAGGCTCCAGCCTTTCTCTAGCCCAGAGCAAACATCTGCTTGTCTTTGTTTAATTCTCATCAGTTCCTTTTCCATCTCGCTTCCTCTTCGTGAGGCTACCGTTTTCCACAAGCCAGGTCTCTAAAGTCTGTTCTCCAAGTTTCCTTTTGCCCCTGATTTTTGTGTCTTTGTGTTTTTGCTCTTGTGATTTTTTTCCCCTGACTTGATCTTTGAAGCCACTAATTTAGGTCTCTACAGCAACCATCCCTTTCAGCAACTCATCTGCTGTGCTTTTGAGTTCGAAAATTATGATTTTGAGTCCCTGAAAGGCTTTCTCGTGCTGTAATTGAATATCATTAAGTGCTGTTATTATTTTTTATTTGAGTTGTCCTCTGTCTCCTCTAGCAGCTCTATTTCATCAGTGGCTTCCCCTTTGGAGTGTTTTGAGCGTTCATCTCTCTGGCCTCTGGTGCCCTCTCTGAGAATTTTCCCTTTGTGCATATGCTGAAGCTTAAGGCCAACTGTTGGCTGCCTTGAGGTGAGATCCCCAGAGAGTAGAGATGGCATTGTGGTCCTGTCTCCTGGACCTTAGGGACAGGTTGCCAGTTTCCTTGGCCACCAAAAAGAACTTATTTTTCCTAACTCTGAGCTAGAGAAAAGTTAGCTTGCACATTAGCTTTCCAGCCCTTCTGGCTCTGAGACAGGGTAGCTTCTCTAATGTTCATGTTGGCTCAAGCTGCCTTCCTCCTGGGAGTCTGCCATCCTGGGTGAGGCTATCCCCTGGGTTCAGGAATATCTCATGCTCTGTGGCTTTTCTCTAGGCTTTCTTCCCATCCACAGCATTCTTTTCCATCTAGCCCTACAGAACCTGGGTTCTTGGAGTCTTAGACTATCCTTGCATAACCTTCTTAGCAGCTGCTGGGCTCCACAGAGTAGCCTGCAGGAATGTGGAGCAAACAGAGACAATTCTGGTTGTCCTTATGGACACCTGGAAGCTACCACGGCCAGACTTGCCTCATTGATTTCTGAAATTGCAACAGAGAATTTTCAGAAACTTCCAGGCAAGTATTCATATCCCCTTCTCTGCCATTCTCCCCTCTCCCTTCCTTCTCTCCCACCTATTTTTTTTTTTTTTTTGAGACAGGGTTTCTCTGTGTAGCCCTGGCTGTCCTGGAACTCAGATATCTACCTGCCTCTGCCTCCCAAGAGCTGGAATTAAAGGCATGCACCACCACCGCCCAGCTCAGATATTCTTTTTAATGTTTAGGTTTCTCGATAAAGTGATTAAAATGTGATAAGAAGTGGAGATAGAATCTTTGCAGTTATTTTAGATACTGCCGCATTCTAAGGTAGGAATTTGTTGGGTTTAGTTTGCAAAAGATTTTTGTTGCTGTTGTTGTTCACTGGGAAGTGTTTGTACAGTTTTTTTTTTTATTTCAAGCTGTATATTTTAATACCACTGGGTAGGGCTGGCTTATTTAAACTAAGATTACATTTTTTTCCTCTGGTCATTTAGGTGACTTCTAGGTTTCACGAACCACCAAGTAATAGTTGCAGAAGCAAGTAATGGTGAAATGGTATGATGAGGTAAAGGGTTTGGTGACATCTGAGAATCACAGCCAAGGATTTGGGGATGGCAAGAAGGAGGTGGTCTGACATGAAATCGGGGATTGACAGATTGGTGTGGGCCAGTGAAGATACCAGATCTTTTCCTTTTTGGTTTTTAGAAACAGACTGCCCTGAAACTCACTATGTAGACTAGGCTGGCCTCGAACCCGGAGATCCACCTGCCTCTGCCTCCCAAGTGCTGAGACTAAAGTCGCGGGCCACCACCACCCAGCATATCTTTTTCATATAAGGAAACTGAAGGCCAGCCAGGCACAGGGTGTCAAATATATACCTATTCCCTGGGTACTTCTTAGTCGGCCTAGAGGTTGTCAGGTGTGTCTTTTCAATGAGAAGGGTTAGAATGCACCCTAGGTCACGAGTGCTCATCTTTCCCACTAAGACCATGATCTGTGATAACGATTAGCTTATTGTAGAGTCTCATCTTCTCCATCATAGCACCCACTCCATACAAACACTGCTGTTGTCCTTTGCATCCTGTGGGGTCTTCTCCCAACACTGTCAGGCAGTACCTCTGGAATTTTAAAAGAAACAGCTAAAGAACTCATTCAAGGCCATGTGTGAGTGAATGCCCAAGGAGCATCTTAGGAGTTGACGAGGAGGTCCAAGGCCTACGTGGCAGTGTTGTTGGGCAGCATGGTTCTGCTCACACCGTGGTTAAGAAAGCAACCGCTGTATTCGCTCTCTTGTATCCTGAAGCTGGCTCATTGCTTTCTGGGACTTTTTCAGAGGACTTTTAATTCCCAAGCAGGAGCAGGAGATAAGGGAAGACCATCTTTTATGGCCTGGTGACTGAGATGGGATATCAGAACCCTAGCGGCAGAGGGCTCTCTGAGAAGGAAAGAGGAACATGAAGGGGGAAAAAGCAAACACAGAGCTACGGGGAGAAGGTGCCCGTCATACAAGTCATTCCTCTCTAAGGGACTTCTTTGCGGGTCATAGTGTATCTCACGACTTATTCAAACATCCAAATTCAAATGGTGAAAATGAGGCCGGGCAGATGGCTCAGTGGGTAGAGCATGTGCCATACGAGGACTGGAGTTTGGATCCCCAGAATCCATGTAGGGCAGGTGCAGAAGCACACATCTGTCATCCCAGCATTCCTTTGGTGAGGTGGGAGGCAGAAATAGGACTCTGGGAAGCTCCCAGGCTAGCTAACCTGGCATGTACAGCGGTGAACAGCGAGGGACACTGTCTCAAACAAGATGGGACTCAAACTACAGGGACTGACACACGACGTTGTCTTCTGACCTCTACACACGCACCACGATACGTACTCACCCACGCTTACACTAGTGCGTGCACGCGCCTGTGCAGACATGCACACACACAAAGACACAAAGGTTGATGAGGTTATACTTATGAGCAAGAAACAAAACAGATCCAGTAACTGGAGAAGATCAAATTGAGATTCATCATGCACAGGGAAAAAAAAAAATGGCAAACATCAGATAAGGACACTTGTCTGGGGAGCAAAGAGTTTCCAGAAAGCATCTATTTACTCGTATCCGCTCCCTTCATTTTCAAAGGCCCTTACGATGCACTTTACACTGTCACAGTGATGAAGCCAGAAATCCCACAGGGATTGGTTCAAGGCCGAGCTCCTGTGCCGTTTGAAGTAGTTTGTTATAGTTTATTTTTGGTTTGATGGGCTGCAGTTTGAAGTCAGGAGTAAAAGCCACATGGGGCTTCTAGGAAAGGCGTCCCCTTTCAAAGCAGCCCGGAGAATAAGCAGTTAGTCCTTTCTGCCCTTGCTTTTTTTTTTTAAACCTTCCTTGCTGCTAGTAATGATTAAATTGAATTTCACAAATGTTCAGCAAACAGCTACTAGATGTCCATCACTGCACACAGCATTAGAGGGATAAAAATGTAAACCGTAAGTGGTGTCTCTTGCCCTGGGACAAAAGGGGAGTCATTCTGGGAGGCCCCTGTCCTGGTGTTTTTGGGGGTTCTTGCTAGTGCAGAATCCATAGAGCTGTGTCCTTGTTCTCCGTAGGCTTGTGTTCTGCATGCTGGATTCGTCAATATGACAGCATCGGCTATTCCCATCCTAGATGGTTCCCCGGCACTTCGAAGCCGAAACAGACAACCTGAAGCCTGTGTTCGAGGCTCTGAAATTCCCAGTCCTTTAAACCACTGCCTCTGCTGGAATTTCACGGGGGTGGGGACAGTTTGTCTGACTCTGTCTTGGAAATGATATACATGAGTGAAAGAAGACCAAAAAAAAAAAAAAAAAAAAAAAAAATGCTCCCCCCCCCCCGCCCCCCCCCAAGCCATTCAAGTTCTTATTTCTTACCTTCTGAGTCGTACCTTCATAAATCTGACCTTTAGGAATTCTTTTTTTTTTTATGTGAAACTAATACAGGAGAGTTAATAAGAAGTTTTGCATAGCCAATCTCTTCTATTTGGGGGGAGGGGGTGGTGGGGAGCCAATCATTGGACACAAATTCTCCCAAATTTTAGAACAGATGGTTTTCTGAGAACTATGGAGAAAATGTGGGAATTACCCCCGGGGTCAGCAAGACTCCCATAAGAACTAACATGTGGTGCTTCAGCCTTGGTTTTTATCCCCTCTGTGGCCATTCTGCTGGGAAGTCAGGGGAAGGACATGGCAAGGGGGAGGGGAACCTGTTACCCATCACCCCAAACCCCATTAAGCATACCTTCTTTGCACATGGTGCCAGGATGTGTTCTTGGATTTCTGTGTTTGCTATTTCCCGTGGTGCTTTGTTTTTTGCCTGCTAGAGAAGAATGAGGGATCTTTGTTTCGGTGGCTTTTAAAATCCATGGGTAGTTTTCATTTCCAGGATGCCTATGGTTGGCAGGACATTTTCTTGCAGTGACTTGCTGTCTATCGGTAGGACACATTGGGGATTGGTTACCCCTGAATTGGATAGGGTGCCTCGTAACAGAGGCTGGGGAGGAATCTGTATGTGTCTGCATTTATAGAAATACGGGGAATGAGGGGTAAGAGAAGGAAATGGAAGGAACCGTTGTGGCTGTTTAGCTCCCTGGAATATCGCTTCTGGAAAAGGGCAGTGCAGAAATTAAACTAGTGTTACTTTGAAAGATGGGACCTGAAGACAAGGAAAAGAATGGGTTTGCTTTTAACGATTTCAAATAGAATTGAGGCTGTTCCTGCGATTGTTGGAAGTAAAATTGGTTAGAAAATGATGTCAGTAGAGAGTGGGGACTGTGAACCAGGAAAATAAATGAGCTCTGAAATCACCTTCTATTTTATAAATATTGTTTCTGGAGCTGAGAAAATTGAGATAGATTATTCTTTTTCCTCTCTCCCAAGCCATGGGTGGAAGAAGCCCTGAGTATCCCATTTGGACCTTGTGAGGAACATCTCATCTTGTCCTGGTGCGCTAAGTAGCTTTGTCTGCATTTAGACACACTCCATTTCCCTTTCAAGGACCACTATCAGCAGTAGCAATTACAAACACACCTCATAACACATTATTGAGACACTGCCACGCAAATAAGCTGGAGAGATGTTTAATGATTGTACCACATCACGTCCATTACAATCTGTCCTCTCTGCCACGGGATGGAGGGGCCAGCTCTCGCGCAAGAGTGTTCCTGTGCCCGTGCGTGTGTTTCTGTGTCTTTCGTTTTCCCTGCCTCTTAATTATCCGCAGCTCAAGCCCAACCAGTTTGCTCTTTCAAGGAAGGAGAAAGGGGCATGGCTTCTTCACAGCCCCACAGGCTCCTTTCAAGCTAAGAGAACTCTGCATCTTTGGATTTCTAAAAGTATCGGTGCTATTAGCAGCCTGAATTCATCTGAGAACAAGGAATGATGTATTTTCCGACTCCATGGGTGGCGGCTTTTTGTTATCTGTTTCTTGTGGAGAAGCAAAAGGTGGGCCATTTAGAGAGATGCTAGATAGGCAGTCGCTTCCTGCACTCTTTCATACGCTGGTTGGGTTTTGCAGGAAGAGCTTGCCATATTCAGTTCTCTCTGCCATTCCCCCATTGCTGTGGGTCTTGCAGTACTGAGTGTATTTGACCATAACAACAGCTGTGTTGGAGGCCTGGGTGAGGCTGTGGCTGACGGATAAAGCACTCGGCCTTTTCTTAGTATGTTAGCAGAGTGGAAACAGGAATGAGGTTAACAGCTAGGCTCAGGAGAGGGGTATCACAGAAGGGGCACCCTTCCTTCTTGGGGATGGGGGCTGTTGACTATATCCTACCTACTTGCTATACAAGTGGTTGTTACCGCAACTCGGGAGAGGGGCGGTCCTTTCTCAAGGGCGCTTGGCTGGCTAATGGCAGGCAGAATCTAGTGTCTTACTCCCTAGTCCAAGCCCTTGGCAAATGTAAGCTGTGCTGCCTTTGCTTCTGTGAAATGCAGAGCTCAGTAGGGAGCAGGGAGCTGCCGGTGGAGATGCTGGGAGCCTCCTGGACCCTCCAGCCATGACGATCACCACCGAGCATGCAAATGTTATATGCTTGTATAGTTTTCATTCACTAAGGACACTGACTCCCTTCCACAAAGACTCACAAGAGAGGGCATTCAGTTTCAAAGGATTGTTTTTTATCAAAGGATTTTTTCCCCCTCATTTTTTTTTTTTTTAAAGAAGTGCTCAAGATTTCTACTCGTGTGCCTTTCAGACGTTCTGCTAAGTCTTGGGTCTTCCCTGAAGAGGTGGCATAAGGAAGACAGAACAGATCTTCATGCTTGCTTTTAAGACAGAGGTGTTTTCAGCTGGATGGAAACTTGGGTTAGATCTTGGAGTGTCTGCTCATGTAGTTGAGCTTGTAATGCGTCCAGACCCCTAAACTTAGTCCCTTATGGTTCACACTTCATTCATTATGTCCTTTGGTCCTTGGCAAGTGGATTGCTTCGGAAAGCTTTTGGTGCCCAATCTGTCACTTCCATTAGTAAAATCGATGTTCGTGACTGGTGTAGTGAGGGCGGAATCCTGGGACCCTCCAGCGTTCACAGTGGGTCAGAGGCAGGAGCCTGCCTGGGTGTTTCCTGAATTGCACTGCCTGGCTGAGGGAGCTTGTGTTTGCTCACAGCCAGGCAGATGGTGCCAAGTAGTGCATGCTCCTACTGCTACTTTAGCAGCCAGCTAGAGAAACGAGCCAGGGCAGCTAACAAATTGGAATTTCGGAGAATCTGCTCTGTCTTTGTGTGTTGAGGGTGTGTTGCAGGGAAGGCAGTAAGACTCTGGGATAAGAGTGTATATTCCTGAGGAAGCGGCTGTCCCTGCCTGGTGGTCTACATGAGATCAGGTCTCCAGCCTTGGGCAGAGGGTGTGTGTGTGATTGTGTGTGTGTGTGTGTGTGTGTGTGCGCACATGCGTGCGTGCATGCACGCTTGCACATGCATGTGCATGTGTGCTTGTGCATGTCTAACATGATCAGCACCACAAACAGTGTCAGAAGTTGCAGTGTTGGGAAACACTTCCTGACAGCAGAGGGTTCCGTAGTCTCTTGTCTTTGTCTTCCACCCTTTGCTTTGACGGTTTTAGCAGAAGCTGGCAAAACGCCCAGCATTCTCCACCCCCACCCCCACCCCCAGCCCGTTCTGCAGTAGGAAGACTGAGTCTCAAAAGGACCATTTTTAAGATGTGGTGAGTTCATGGAACAGGTCCGCAGGACCTCAGGGATGAGGTGCCTAGTGGTACAAAATAATCCTTTTGCTTTCTCTTGGATTCTGTTTCAAAAATAACAGGAAAAGAGTGAAGCCCCGGAGGGTCATTTTCAGTGGCGTTAGAGGATCAAATATAATTTTTGGAATCTGAAATAAAGGCAAGGGCTAGCTAAATTTGAGGCAGGCTGTGAGGGAGACATGAGGAGGTTTAGATAGGAGAGTGGCCAGCCAACCCAGGGGCAGGAATTGGGAGCAACTCGGAACAGAATGTGTGCCATGGAGGTGTGGGCAGCAGTGGGGACATCCTGAAGACCGGCAGGCATGTTATTCACCTGCCGACCGAGAGCAGGAGCTAGCATGGACAGAAGTGAGCAAAGGCATCTTCTGGGACATTGTTTCACAGAAGCAGAGGAGCCTCAAGGCTGGAAAGAATCCTACAGAAGAGACCCGTTTGCAGGTGGCGATGTCAGTGAGAACACAAAGAGAGCCCCTCCCCTCTTCCTTCCCATTTCGCCTTCTTCCTAAACATGTTTGTTGAGACATAACATATACAGTGAAGCACATAAATGTTTCTGAGCTTGGTGAACTTCTACATATGTGTGTTCCATGTAAACAACGCTGGCTTATGATATAGAGCCTTGTACTACCCCAGAAGTGCCCTACGCATTCGCTTCCAGGCATTAGCTTTCCCTATAAAGAAGGCTTTGTTTAAGAAAAAAAAATACGGGAGGTCTTCCCTCATCCTTCTTCCCATTATAGGAAAGAAGTGGTCCAAGAAAACCTCCCTCATGTAACAGCAAATAATAGAAAGGAAAAAAAAAAAAGAAATTGAACCATTGGTAGAATAGACAGACACAATAGTATTAAAGAGGAAATGTCAGTAAGAGCCATGAAAATTAGCCCCAAATCGGGAAGGATGCTAAGGAAATGTTCTCAGGAAACAGGCAAAAAATGTAATCAAGTATCTCGCAACGAATTTAGAGAACTCAACGAAGAAATCATTTTCGTGTGTGTGTGTGTGTGTGTGTGTGTGTGTGTGTGTGTGTGTGTGTGTGTGTGTGTGTGATAAAAGACCACAGAATAGAAGCACAAATTCCAGAAGGGATGACAGGAAGCAGTGAGATGCGAGCTGGCAGGACTCAAGAATGAGAGAAGAGGAAAAAGGCAGCGGTGCCTCAGCAGCCAAGATTCAGTTGTAAGGCTCTCGAGGGAAAACAGACACTGTGGAGATACACTGTGGGACGTGGATGATGCAACCGAGAAAGGTGGATAAACACAGTGGAAACTAGGGACGCATCAACAGTGACTAGAGAGACGATGATAGGTAGAGAAGGTGGGCAGTGGGGATCTAGTATAAACATGATGTTGGTCCCTGAGGGCAAACACAAAATAATAGACTAGAACAAGGACTTAAGATGCTAATTAGAAAAGCTTTCATGGAAATAAGGAGATTTAAATCTAAGTGTCAAAAGGGCATATTTTTGGGTGCCAGGGAAGGTTACCCAGAACAACTGGAAGCTGCAGAGATCACCTGTAGGGGATAATTCCTATTTGACTCCCTCTCCCCTCCGTGTAGAAGCCAGATAGAGGTGGCAGGCAGGGCTCTGGATAAGGATACCAGGGCCCATGTTTTTCATGTATGAGAAAAGATCTATACACATAAGAAAAAGGCTAGGAACAATCTGGGATGTTATATTGGAATCAGAAATCTTGGTGTGCATGCATGGACATGCAATGTTCCTAGTTCTTTCTGCTGAGAAGGCCTAAGGGAGTCGACCTCCAGGAGCAATGAGGGCATCCTGAATCTTCTTGTTTTCTAAACATTGTCCTACGCTACGAGTCACCAAGAGTCACAGAAAAATGGCTGAAGAAGGGGATGTCGGGCATCCTACACGTAGGATGTAGAAGATAGGGCATGCAGAAGAGAGTGTGGAAGGAACTTGAAATATAATGTTATACCAAAATGTCAGAAAGTGCTTAAGAAAAGCTAGAGCTGTGTCCAAGAGCTTGAAGGATTCCCCATCAGAAAAATTGGATTGATAGGAGCATTGAGTTAAATAAGGATATAGATTATGGCCCTGCTGACTAGAATAGACACCTGAGAGCCCATGCTGTTAGGAGTGAATCGATGAATGAGCATCCAGGTGAATAAATAAGAAAACACATGAGAGAGAAGGAGATACCAATTTGAAGTAGAATTCTAGCCAATAAATGTAGACTAAAATAATGGAGATGGATGCTCACCGCCAGCCCATCATAGTGATCGTTGGGTTAGGCAGGAGTTGCTAATGAATGATAAGTCTTGTGGGTGGAGTTTTCATAAGGAAAGCATTTAATATTAACACAGCATTAAAATAGCTTCACACACAAACTACGTTCAAATTAAAAAAAAAACATGGGGCACTGAACCTGAGCCTTTATTGCCTTGCTGTTCTGCCTTCTCATTGGCTCTTAGCCCAGCCACCTCACTTCCTTGTCACTGCCTGTCTGTACAGACCTCTAGGTCTTCATGGTTGGTACTGGAGTTAAAGGTGTGTGTCACCACGCTTGGTTGTTCCTAGTGTGTCCTTGAACACACAGAGACTCTGCTTGCCATGTGATCAGATTAAGGGCGTGTGCTACCACTGCCTGACTTTTGTTTATGGCTGGCTATGTCCTCTGATCTCCAGGAAAACTTTATTTATTAATATACAAATAAAATATCACCACATTTCAGCACAAATAAAATATCACAAGGGACAGTTGGGGAAATTCTCATGGGGGTTTGTGGGTCATGTCTTCTTTGGTGTTTATATGAGAGAAGAGTTCTTATTTTGCAGAGGCATGCACTGAACAAATTTAGTGATAAGGGGAATCATATAAAACAAAACAAACTTTATCTGTACCTCTCTGTCAATTTGTATACATCTTTGTCTCTGCAAAAATGGAAAAAATATGGTTAAATATCACCATCTGGAGAATTTGCGTGGAGGGAGTATAAGAGTTCATACTTTTCTTGCAATGAACTCATTTCAGAATTAGTGAAAGGATGCTGGATAAGACCACTATACAGCAAGAGAGAATCCACTGGGAGCCAGGGTAAAGAGATGAAGTCTCGTACAAGGAAAAAATATCATATTGGCCCCGGCTTCCTCTGCTGCAGTAGTCAGTGTCCAGAGGACAGTGAACAGCATCTATAAGATAATCAGAGAGAGCGAGAGAGTGAGAGAGCGCGCACGAGCATGTGAACTGATGATTTATATCTATCCTATCTATCTTTTAAGTATAAAGACAATTTGGGGCCTGCAGTAACTCAGGGACGATCGTCCTCCTGAGCCTTTCCTGAGCACACTAGTAGGGGAGGCATGTGAGCCTGTGATTGAAGATGGAGAGTGAGCACTGAGTGTTTTCACCTCGAAGCAAGAGTGAAACAGAAAAGAAGAGGTCGAGAACAACGGAGGACGGAGGAAGTCAATATTCTGACGGTGGCTCAATGACACCACCAGCGACCACCTCGAGGGGGCGTGGAGGGAGGAGGAAGTTCTCGGAAGGCCTCAGTCTATAATAGCAGCGAGTCAGAGGACATCATTGAGAGCTGACAGATGAAGTAATGTCACCATAATGATGCTTACTGATAAATGGCGACCATTTAGGAAGATACTCCTACTGACTAAAATCAGATGGTAAAGTAGAAACTGCAGTACAGCCAGAGTGTGGTGCCTGGAGGCTTGTGCCATGGCTCACCGTCGTCGTCTTCCCTGCACAGAGCTACCCCTCGAGTAGCATCTATGTGCACCTTTATAACTGTCTCTCTGCCTTGTTCTACCCTTTGTGGAAAGAAAGGGGGAAGAAGATAAAACCCGCCAATTTGTATCTTGCCTGAACTATAGAATTGATAAGCCATGTCTAAAGACATAGTTTTAGGTTTCCCCGAATAATCTGTAGCTATGTATCTGAAGCCAAAAATGTTCCTTGCAAAAAATCATACAGGAGAAACAATCACAGAAAGAAAAAGAATGCCTAAAAAAATCCCCAAAGACATGATATAAAATGAGAGCCAGGACTAAACCTGCTTGCCTTATTGCTAAATATAAATGAGTTTAGCTCTCTTTTTTAAAAGACTTTTCAGATTGGATCACAAATCAAAACCCAATTCTATGCTGTGTATTGACATATCCCTGAAGGAAAGTCATACGTGAAGGCTGGAAAATTAAAGGATGAGTAAAAAACATACCAGGTAAATGCTTAACAAGGTTAATAAAAAAATAAATGTAGATATAACAAGTAGTCATGAGTGGGCATGAGACAAGGTGGAATTCAGCTGAAAATGTATCCAAGAAGATAAAGGGTCTCTATAGTACTAAAGGGTGCATGTTGTAGTGATAACATTAGATGGTACATGCCATAGTGAAGAAAAAATAGCATGGTTGAAAACAACAGAAGCTTAGGGAGATGTGAAAAGAAACAGATGAAAACATACTAGTACCAGACCACTTTCACTCACATGTCTCAGTCTCCAGATAACTGGACACAAGATAAAAATCAATATTGAAGGCCTAATTAACATAAGTAATAAAGGAGATCTGATGGGTAAATAACAAATCCTGTAGACTAAATGAAGAAAATATATCTTTCCAAGTCCCATGAAGCATCCGCAAATATTGACCATCTATTAGGCAACAGAGATAACCTCAATAAATCCCCAAAGGGAGGCAAAATACAGGCAATAGTCTCAGATTACACTGCAATTAAATTAGAAATTAATGCTAAATCTGAAAAGACTACTGGCCTGAAAGCAAAACCCAGGCAACACAAAATAAATATTCAATGCATGGAGCATAGAGGAAAATAAAAATGGAAATAGAGTTTCTGCAAAATGATGATTATTAAAAGCAGTAAATATCTGCATCGGTATGATGTAACTAAAGCATGTCTCTGAGGAAAAGCAGTGGTTCTAAGTATTTACATGAAGGAATGATAAGACGTGGATTAGTCATCTGTGTCCAGGCATTGTAACAGAGTAGAGCCAAGCTTAGCAAAGGAAGAGGAGAAAGACACAGAGAAAAGTGGAAATTAATGAGGCAGAAAACAGCACTTGAAATACATTTCAAAGCTGTCTGAGAGGAAAGACAATAGATAAGCTACTAGTTAACATAATCAATAAACGTGGGTGTGTGCGTGCAGATGTATAAATAGAAATGATGAGTGGGAACAAGGATATAAACAGGAAATTTCAAGAGTCATGACACTGCTTTGCTGAGCACTAAGCAGTTACCTTTGAAAACCTCGGTGAACTGGACTATTTTCCAAGAAAATTAGATGTACGCAAGTGACACCAGAAGAGACTCCGTGGGGCAGAAACTCAAAATAAAAATTTCAAATGCATGCATGTCACTCCAAGTAACATAAAAAGCAGCAATTCAGATCACTTTATATGGGAAAATTATATCACACACTTTAAAGGAATCGACAATTCCATTACTTTTTCCTCTTTCTTTTTTTGGGGAGCATTTGCTTGGTCTTGATTTTTGAAACAGAGTCTGATGTAGCCAAGGTTGGCTTTGAACTGTTCTTCTCTCGGTTTTCTGAGCATTGGAATTACATGTGTGCACCCACCCTGCCCTGCTCCCAGAATGTGAAGCTTGGAAGAATGAAAACATTAATGGTCACTAATGCCTGACAGGGTAAGCACAATAGAAAAACCAAAGAATGATTCCACACACACACACAAATTCTAAGCAGTGAGTTTACAGGATATGGTGGGAGAAGGGGGCGTGGTTTCTGGAAGCAGATACGGGTCTACCTTAATGAACATTAGGGACTAGCCAAGCTGTGATGTTTTCCGGGATGTCGAAGACGCCTTTGAGGAAAGCCCACGATCTCACAGTACTCATGGTCAAACCCAAGGCTTAGTACATGCCAGGCAAGTACTCTGCTCCTTAGCTGTACCCCAGACAAGGTCTCACCATGTAGCTCAGGCTAGCCTCCACCCTGCCCTTGTCTCTACTACCCAAGTGCTGAGCTCATGGGCATGTGTAACCACATTGGGTTCGATGATCATGTTTTTAATTAAAAATACAATCAAGAGAGCAAGATGTTTTTTGGTTAAGATACTCTTTGGTTTAATGTGCTAAAAATACATCTAACCACACCAAAAGTCTGTATCATGCTTAATAGGAACACACTAAAGAAATTCTCCATAAAGTACAAGGACCTACATTATTAATACTATTATTCATTTCTAACCAGTGTTAATTACCATTGCAGTTAGGCAAGAGAAAAAAATTAGAGAAGAGGAGGGGGTGGGATGGGGTGGGCTGCTGCTGTTGTTATGTGCAGATATTGGGGCTTCTTGGTTAGGAAACATAAAAATATAAAATACTAAATATGTTTCAAGTGAATTCCTGGAAGAAGCAGTAGGTAAAATTTTTAAGAATTCACCATCTTTCACATATAGAGACATCAAACAAAATACACAGCAGGAAAAATCACTCACAGTTATAATAATTAAAACAGTGAAACCAGCTAATAATAAGTCTAGCAAAAAGCACATAGGATGTATATCAGAACTTAAAAACCACCACAGAAGTCAGGCATGGTGGCACACACCTTTAATCCCAGCAATGGGAGGCAAAGGCAGGTAGATCTCTAAGACTTCAAGGCTACTCTGGTCTACGTGGTGAGTTCTAGGCCAGTCAGAGCTATCCAGTGAGACCACAATCTCAAAATGAAACTCAAACACCATGAAAGACTATAAAAGGGGCTTAGAGAAAATATATCTGATGTTTGTGCATAATAAAGTAATATCTTCATCTTTAAGCTAACTTACAAATTTAATGGAAATGGAAGGTTTTCACGAACATAAACATAACTATGTATTTGTAAGAGCATCTAGGAAATTAAAAAAAAAAACAAAGAGCTTAGATGGACTGGCCCTGTGATGTTAGAATTTGTTTTGGTACCTCATTTTTGAATCTGTATAGATACACAGTTACAGGGAGCAGAACAGTTAATCCAGAAAGGGTCCAAGCATACACAATCTTTCGGTATTTGACAAAACTAACACCATAACTCATTCAAGAAAAATACTCAAATCTATACAGTGTATACACCAGAAGAGAGTCCAAAATGAAAATAAAAACTTGAGATGGAGAAACCAAACCAGAGAAGTTCTAGAAGAAAACAGAGAAGACTCTCCTCAACAAAACTCAAATCCTCAGTTTCAAAGGGGAAAAAAATTAGATGGAAAAAATGGAGAAAATCTGAGTAGCAAAAAGGATATATATAAATAAACTTAATGACAGTTGGCAAAGGACTGATCACCTTAATAGGTGTGCTGGCTAGTTTTACATCAACTTGACATAAGCTAGAGTCATCTGCCAAAAGGGAACCTCAACTGAGAAGTGCCTCCATAAGATCTGGCTATAGGCAGGCTATAGGGCATTTTCTTAATTAGTGATGGATGGGGGAGGACCCAGCCCATTGTGAGTGGGGCCATCCCTGAGCTAGTGGTCCTGGGTTCTGTAAGAAAGAGACTGAGCAAGCCATGAGGAACAAGCCAGTAAGCAGCTCCCCTCCATGGCCTCTGCATCAGCTCCTGTCTCCAGGATCCTGCCCTGTTTGAGTTCCTGTTCTGACTTCCTCTATAGTTAACAGTGATGTAGAAGTGTGAGTAAATAAACCTCTTCCTCCCCAAGTTGCTTTTGGTCATGGTGTTCCAGCACAGCAATAGTGACCTTAACTAAGACAATAGATAAAGATTTCCAAAAAGGCAAAAAGAAAAAAAAAACTGTGTGATAGTAATGAAATAATAATAAAAATCTTTAGAAAAAAGAAAAATAGATAAAAGATAACCAGAAACTCCCTGAAATACAATATGTATGACCATAAATGTGCTACAAGATATATTCAATCCACTTACCAAATTAAAACTATGTAGAAATATTATTTATAGATAATTTTATCAACCAGGCTGATTAATGAATAGAATAAAACCACAATACTGTACAGTATGTACGTTTTTTTAATGTATATAATGTTGGTACATTGTCGTGTGCTTTTTTTGAATTCACTGAGAAGCTGACTCTGAAAGTAGGGTAGGGGCTGTGGAAGTGGGGTGCCTTCTCATTTCAGACCGAAGCTTGTTTCTCAAAGGTGCTCCGTCCTGAGTCAGGCTGTCTTCCCCTGGCTCTGTAAGGGGAAAAGGTGAAAACAACAAGCAGCTAAGGACAGAGATGAGCCTCTCAGTTGGGACTTCCTGCTGACTGCCCCAACGGAGCTTCCCAGATGGGTTTCTGCTAGATGTTTGTAAGCTCCTAATTTGATGATGTTTTGCTGTCTACTACTTCTTTCTATGTACAACTTGCTATTTATTCTCCTGCTTACTCTACATTTAATAAACCCAAACCATAGCTGTCATAGATTTTTTTTCTCTAGACAAACAGAGCAATTCTGTACCAACTTTTATATGAGAGGAGGTTAAGGGTGTATGTGGTTGCAGAATGAGAATAAATATTTACGTTTGTGTCCACAGACATAAGCAATTTAGGAAGATATACCACAGGATGACAGTAGAATCGCCTTTGGGAGAGATGATGTGAACTGAGGATGAAGAAGGATAGAAGAGAATCCTTATCATATGCCTGTTTGAAAAAATCACATGATGTATTATCAATAGAATTCTCATATATTGGCTAATATATTTGTTTCGTGATACACACCCCGTTCCGTCCATCTATAAGAAGGTTTGAAAGTGCTATTTGTTTCAACCAAGGGTCATTTTCTCAAAGCCTTCCTTGTCCCTAATAGCCGGGAGGACAGAGACAGAGCTCCTCTGAGTGCATAGCAAGTTTTTCCAGGTAAAATCAGCATCCTCTCGAATCACTAACTTTTATTAGGCAGTGGAGTGTTTGTCTGCAGAATGGCACTGCATTCGCTGAGTGTGCAGCTCGCATATCCCCCGAGGATACTGGATGGATCCGGATCAAGCGTTAGTTGCTTGTTTTGCAGGTTTTTAAATAGAGGCATACAATGTGATTGATACCAGTTCGGGATTACTCAGTTCCCAATTATATTATTCTGAGAGGTTCTGATCTTATGAAGCCTAGGACATACAGTATTAGAGATGGAAAACATCATGGAGAACAGTGGTGAGGTCCTCTCATTTCATCAGCAAGGAAACCCTGCAGATCAGGTAGATACTTGGCTAGTTCATGTTGAATTCAAACTACAAACTGAAGTTTCAAGCACCAGTTCTGGATTCTTTGCTATCTGCCATTTCCCCTATATAAAAAGTCTTGGCCTACTGCGCAGTGGAGGCGCACGCCTTTAATCCTAGTACTCGGGAGGCAGAGCCAGGCAGATCTCTGTGAGTTCGAGGCCAGCCTGGTCTACAGAGTGAGATCCAGGACGGGCACCAAAACTACACAGAGAAACCCTGTCTTGAAAAACCAAAATAAAAAATAATGATAATAAAAAAAGTCTTGTCCCAATCATTGCTCTATGGACAAGATGATGTTAGAGATATTCTGCATTAGGAGTGTAAAGGTCACCTGGGTCAGGCTGTGAACACAGGAAACCTGACTCACCCATCCTAAAATAAAAGAATTAGGTCATGAAACTAAAAGGTCTAGATAATAGCTTTGCTGCATTTGCAGTTAAAGCTAATTTTTATTCTCTCATAGTCTATCATATTCTCAAAAAGTATCTTGTTCCTTTTCTTTTTCTCGCCTGTTTGATAGCTTCATGGCAGCAGGAACTTGCTTGGCTTGTCTAGGTATATCCCAAGCAAATATGCATGCTAAGTTCAGTTAATATCACGGAGGGAGTCAATTCTCTATCCTGGGAGCGCGGGGTAGGGGACAGAGCAAGCACATGGCTTGAGTGGCCAGAGGGGTTCCTCCTAAGACGGTACTGAGGTGTGGCAATGGATGCCGGTGGCTGGAAGTCAGCAGATGTTCTCATGTACTGCCAGGCTTCCAGACAACTAGCCTGCCTGCCCACGGGCCCTCCTACTTCCTTCTTTCCTAATTTTGAGATGAGGTCTCCCTATGTTGCTGACCTTGAACTTGTCATCCTCCTGCCTCAGCATCCCCCCTGTGCTGGAATTACAGGTGTGTGGTACCACACCTGGCTTAGGGAATCTACTTTTTTTCTGTTGAAAATCTCTTCACTATCACCTTTCCTCTTGTACTTAATTTGACCTCAGAGCTAGGAAGACACTTCCATACCTGTAATTAGTTGCCCAATCTTAGCCGAGCAGTAGAGCTGAAGACCAGCTGGCACCATACAGAGGCCACGAGCCTCTCCCATGTCCTTTCCCATGGCTATTTCTTCCGGGTTTACAGCCAGACGTATGCTGGTGGTATCTCAGCAATGAGGATGGAATACAGTTTTTGGAGGATATTTTCAATGATATACAGCCAGGCTGCTGTTTGGACATGGATCCAGTGTGGTGACTCAGGGTGCTGGGCCCCCACATAGATCAAACTGTGATCTGGCTGAATGTAGTTGTGGTGATATGTTGGTAGATGTGTTTTCCCTGTGTTGACATTTCCATGGTATTCAGGAAAGGGGTTTGTGCAGGGCATGTTTTTATCAGGAGACTTCAGTGGAGAATAGGACTGTTACATTTTAATGGTGGGATCTTGTACAAGTCATTTATCGGACTGTCAAGTTACACTTCTGTAAAGTGGATATATATAAATAGGAACATATTTCCTGTGTATCCTTCCGAACTGATATAGGGATCAAATGTGTCAGCGTGGGCAAGAATGTAATGAACAAGACCAAAGTTAATCTCTTAATGCTTACTAATCTTAAGGTCATAAAATTATAGGGCTTAAAGATCTTTGTAGACAAAAGTTCTCAATCTTAGAGGAGGAAACCAAAGTGGCAAGAGTGTTGGGCAAGGATGGATGCTTAGCAAGCCAAGGAAACTGTCTCTGCTATTCTGAGAGAGATGCTATGCTATGGGTTAGGCAGGAAGGATGCTGTCCACCACCATAGGTTCCACATTCTTGGTTCCAGACACTGTGAATGAGGTCATTTGCTAGAGGAATCTTGAGCTTCTTGATGGAATTGAGTTGCTGAGCTACTGATCTTAAAATAAGGGGAGAGTATCCTGGGTCACCCAGGTGAGGCTGTGGTGATCCCAAGAGTTCTAAGGCAGAAGGAAGAGGCAACAGAGGAATTTGAAGATTTGTTGTGAGAAAGACTTGGCTCATTGTTGCTGGGTTTGGAGATGGGGAAAGAAGCCATACATTGAATGAAGGGGCAGCCTTCTAGAAAGTGGGAAAGGGGAGGAGTGAGATCCTTCATTACAGCCTCAGAAAGCATGTGGTCTTTGGACTGGCTTAATGGGGCTCACGTATACTTCTAGCCTTTGGATCTCAGGCTAATACATCTGTGATCATGGGTTGAAGCAGTGAGGGAAGATGAATATAGGAGCTATTTCCCTAATAGATGTGAAGTCTAGGCACAGGCAGGTAGAGGGCCTCGTCCTCAGTTACAAGACTCTCGGCTGCTTTGGGAACCTTTCCCTAGGGCAGTGGTTCTCAACCTGTGGATTGCTCTTGACGCCTTTGGGAGTCGAACGGCCCTTTCACAGAGATTGCCTAAGACCGTCGGAAAACAGATATTTATATTATGATTTTTTGAAAAGATTTATTTATTTATTATGTACACAGTAGAGGGTGCCAGATCTCATTATAAACGGTTGTGAGCCACCATGTGGGTGCTGGGAATTGAACTCAGGACCTCTGGAAGAATAATTGGTGCTCTTAACCTCTGAGCCATCTCTCCAGCCCTTATATTATGATTTTTAACAGCAGCAAAATTACAGCTATGAAGTAACAACAAAATAATTTTATGGTTAGAGAGTCACCATAACATGAGGAACTGTATTAAAGGATCACAGCATTAGGAAGTCTACGAACCACTGAATCTAGGGGAAGGAACTTGTGTAGTGAAAGATCTCAATAACTGTTCTTTAGCTTGGGAAAGATTAGTATATAAATTAACTGGTTTTAGAAACACAATTTTTAAAAAAAAAAATCTACTTTACACTCTCTCCATGGAGGCCAAGAACTTTACATTTTCCATTGACCTGATGTCATCATTACTTGCCCTGATGAACAGGCAAGTGACATTTTAGGGCCCAGGAACATGCTAAGGAGAAGTAGAAAGTGAGAGGTCAAAGCAGAGATCATTTTTGTACGAGTGAGAATGGAGACCGGGTCACACACCCTTCTTTGGGATGATTTCCTTTCACCAAGCACCAGAGTGGTAAGGAGTACCACAGTACAGAGACCATGGGGACTCAGATACTCAGCTTGCAGCCCTTTGGAGCTGGGATACATTTATGCGCATGGTTGGAACAAGGCTGAAATGAATAGACTCTAAGAGCTGCCTGGGACACTATGACCTTACAGGGGACTCTCTACCAAGGTCTCCTCCTCTTGCTGTATTGTACACTCTGCTCTGGGTCTTTGCTATCTTTCTTACTTTGCTCACTCCTATTGTACTTCTGTGACTCAACTCTACCTCTGGTACCTCTTTGACCTGGTGCATCATTTGTACTCTGTGATGCAGCTAGAGTACTATGAGTTCATTAATTCTACTGCCCGTGTGACATTTTACTGGTGGTTTTTTGGTATAGATGCAACCTCTTTTTGATTTTGATCTGGCTGCCCCCACACTGTGGCCCTGATCTGGTATCTGACCTATGTGCTTATTGGATAGAGGAGTCACTGCTAGGAAGGGTGATCTGGATGGCTCCCTGTATCTCTGAAGCAATGATGCAGCCAGATCTCAATTCCTCCTGCACTATCTCTTGCCCCAACCTGATTGCCCTTTCTAGTGAGTCTCTGTAGGGGCATGAATGTTGGACCAGAGACAGCTCATATCTTCCAGTCTCAAGATCAGCTTCATGTCCCTTAGAACAATTTATTTAGTGATGTACTTTCATTCTTCCTTTACAAATAAGAAAACGGAGAAGAAGCTGAGAGACACCTGGTGACTGGGATGTCTGACATATGGAATAGACCGAATCAAGAGTGGCCCAAGGCCATCTATTTGCTGCAGCAAAGAGAATGATGGAGAACATCTGGCCACATATTGCTCATGTTCAATTTCTATGGTTTTGATCTCTCAAACAGCTGTGGTCTCCCAGTGGGGCCAGGTTAAATCTTGCAGCCAGAGTAGATCTTACTGTACTTAAAACACACAACTGACCTAGATTCAGTTGCTTTCTGGTGAGTCACATGCTTGAACGAGCCCTCTCAAATCCGATTCAGGTTAGCAAGCAGGACTCGGAAGAGCCTAGCCGTGATCCCAAACTCAAGGATGTTTTTCCTTAGAGGAGGCAGGAAGCCTGTGAAAGTGTTTCTCGGTCCATTTGCATTCCACACCTGCTAGAAGCTTCAGAAACAAAGTGATGTGTACATGATAGATAATAATAAGGAAAGTAGCGCTTGTCATTTGTTAACAATGCTATTCATTACACTTCAGTACAGCGTGGCACGATAGATTCCTGTTACCCTTTTCCTAAAAAGGAGAGAAAGATGCGATCAGGATATATGCACAGGACATGCCGCGTCTATGGTCTCCGCTTGGGTGGTACAGCCTCGGAATCCCAGGACACCATTTCTAGAGGGGCTGGGACCTCCCATGAGATAGGCTAACAGAATCCTAGACTCCCAGGGTTGGAGGACACTAAGGCCAATGCCGAGCTGTCAAGATTTGAGCCCCTTCCTCCAAAATACTATTACCTGAAAGGCTCTGGACTATAAGCAGGGGAGTTCATCTCAAGCCAGCTAGCTATCACCGCACCAATTCGATACTATATTGTAGTAATCCTTGAGTGCTGTCATGGAACCCAAGCCTCATGAAGAGTTGGGAGCCAGGGACTACAAGGCCGGTAGCAGCCCAGAAGGAAACTTTTCCATCTTGATCCTCTCCTTTTCACCATGTATCTGCTTTGTTTCTCTTTCCTAGCATAGACCCTTCCTCTGCCCCTCAGGCCACAGGCTGGGCAGAAATAGAATCCTGCCAGCCGCAAGCGGAGCACCCTTCTCCCCCCTCGCTTTCTCCCTGACTTCGGAGGGTCTTAGATGAAGAACCTCATTAGATACAGCCCGAGACAGAGAATCTTCTTGGTCTAACGAACTGTTGTTGAGATTGTACAAACATGGCATCCAGGAGCCTGCCATTTTAGGCGCTTATGAAGGTCTTTGTAAATGGTCACCCGACCTCTGCTTCTACATTGTGCGTTCATGTTCATAGCAAGGTACTTCCCTCTTTTGAATATATATAATGGCAGACTGCTCCTGTCCTGTGACAACTTGGGCAGTCATGGTGTTTCTCTGGATTGAGATGAATATTTAATGCTAGGGTCTTTTTTTTTTTTTAAAATAGTTGTGAGGAAGCATCCTTACCCCTCTCCATTATCATAGCTATGGATAATCACAGGTACCTTCTGGTTATCTGCCTGACCATTCTCTCTGTGACGACTGAGTCCTGGCACAGTTCCGATTGCCTTTTGCGTTTGATTCTTTTTGCCTATGTCTCTCCACTGTATATTGAACGTTGGTATCCCCCACCGCCAAATTCATAAATTGGAATCCTGGCTCCTAGTGTAATATAGTATTTGAAGGTGAGGCCTTCTCGGTGAATAGGTCATGAGGGTGGATCCCTTAGAAATGGGTTCATACCCTTCCTTATAAAGGCCCAGAGAGTCCCCTCACCCTTTCATTTTGAGGTTATAGCTCTAGGTGGGCTGTCTGTTAACTAGGAGGCCTGTCAAGTCCAGAATTATGACAAGTACATTTCTAATGTTTATCAACTACCTGCTTGGGCTATCCCAGCATAGCAGGCCGTGCAGATGAAGGGACTCTCTTAGAAAGAGTGAAAAGCAAATAGAAGTGGTCTTGGGCAAGTGAAAAGATGATCTGTATCAGAGGTTGACAGTTCTTGTTTTTTATTAAAGAACCAATTAGTAAACGTTTTTGGCTTCCTAGGCCATATGGTCTCTGCTGCAGCTGCTTAGCTCTGCTGATACGGCACCAGAGCAGCCACAGTCAGTGTGTGAAGGAGTGAGCATGGCCATGTTCCAATAAAGCTTTATTTATGGACACCCTGATTTGAATTTCATATAATTGTATGTGTCAAAATATTCATCTTTTTATTTTTTCTAACCAATTAAAATGTTAAAAAAAAACTACCCCCTCTGCTCATCTGTTGCATAAAAACAGGTGGTGGAGAGGATTTGGGCTCCAGGCCATGGTTTGCCAAGCCCTTGTCTGTCTCCTGTATTTAAGGGCCCCGAGAACCTGCCATAGTCCACATACATGACTTCCTTCCTCCAGGCCTGAAACATCGCTACTGCTGAAGGTGGAAGACATTTCCTTTACAGAAGAGGGAAGGGGAAAACTTAGAGGGTCTGTTTGAAATATGAATAGGACTTTCGGGAGTGGTACCATAGCCTTTAAAACTTGGCTCTGAATGAGCACCTACTTTTTAACCCTTTTAAAACACTTGGCAGTTTGTAAAGCATTCATGCTTTCATTCCATCCTTATACCACTCAGAGGTTGAGATCTTCATTGGTGAGGAAGCCATTCCTGAAAGATGACTGAGGCTCCATTGCTTAGCAAGAGCTGGGTTCTTCACTGATGTGTTTAATGCTCTCTCTACCTACACTGTTTGAAACGAGGACCTTTTATTGGGCATCTACATATACATAGCATTCTGCTGGAGAGGAAATGCAGGGAATAAGATGTTGCCTCAAATTCAGGGAGCTCAGATGTCAGTGGGGAAAAGACCCTGTGTGTGTGTGTGTGTGTGTGTGTGTGTGTTTGTGTGTCTATAATGGGAGAGTGTGGTGCTTCTAAGAAATTACATGAGGACCCTCATTCAGCCTTTCCCTGAACTATCAGGCCTCTCATGGGACACTGAGAGGAGGAGGGACAGGTTTGATAATTCTAGTGTCTGGAAATGATAAGAAATTGGGACAGTGTACCATAGCCCTCGAGGGAATGAGGAAGGGATTAGCCTCATCTGATAATGTCTACCTGCTGTGCCCCGGTTGCCAAGCAGTAGCATTCTCTGGACCAGTCCTACTTCTTCCACTCAGGACTTTGTTGAGTCATAAGGATGGTGACACAGGACCTTCTGAAATTGTTAACTGAATCTGTAAAGTTCACTCAGCTACCCTGCCTCAGGCTAGCAGGGCCCTTGACAAGTTTCCTTTGCTCTCTCAGCCATAAATAAGATCTGCAACTTTGGGATGGAGTGAGGACCCAGTTGCTTGTTATTTCTGGGACCCCTTGCATGAAATACAGGCTGTGTAGCATCACTGTCAGATAGGGTGCTTTTGGTTCCATTAAAAATAAAACAGGAAACCCTTTGAGCAATGGCATTGAAGAAAATCTGAGGAGCAGCCCTCCCCCTTCTCCAGGGAAGATGTCAGGATGTCCAAGGCAGAATTGATGAAAGAATTTTTGAAGCAGTCAAGAAAAGCAAATGGACTAGGCTTCAGGGATGTTGGCACAAGAAGTGAGGGAAAAAAAATAAGCTAACCCCCAAATATGTCTGTTCCCAGAAGCAGTAGTTCTGGTGGCTAACTTCTAAAGGCTGGTCTTGCTTGAATTGTTTTGGTCCAAAGTAGCTATTCTGTAAGAGGAAACAGTGACAGATAAACACCCTTTCTTCTTGAGTTGGTTAATAATTGACAGTGAAGCGTCCTCTGTGAGATCATCACTGTGTCATTGTTGTGTGCATGGGGGCGGGGCTGGGGGGGCGTCTAAAGAAGTGAATGACAAGCCAGTGACTCCCATGTCTCTCAAGCTCAAGTCCAGCAGAAGGGGCAGCCAAGAGCGCTCATTAAGTGCTGGACCAGGAGGAAGTAACAGATGCTGTAAGGGAAAAGGAGGCATCCTGGTAGAGTAGAGTAGTCAAGAGAGGAGAGCGTAGAATTTAGATCAGTGGAGAAAATTAGAAAGACATTTAGGGAAAGGCAAACAGAAGGCAATGAGACACCCCCTCACCACTACTACCGACGGTCTCCATTGAGGAACTTTATTGTTCTTGTTCATTGAGAAATTTGAGCCTATCTAAGCTGAGTTACTCATCTTTTCTCTGCCAAACCTTTACATTTTTGATATCCACGTCCAACTTTCTTCCCTTTTGCTGATTATGATGGAGAAAGTACCTAGAGTCAATCTTCCCTAGAGCTAATCTCTCACTTCTCCCCAATTTTCATCTTCTTTGTTCATGGGCATTGCCCTCCCAAATCTATTTCCTTTCCCCCAGACATTGGAACCCTCTCTTGTTTTAGTGCACCATTCTCATTAGTGTAAGAATATACTCTGCTATCACTTATCCTAAGACAACTCTACCTAGTAGCGTATGGACCCTTGTCTTGGTCACTATACTCACAGTAATGCTTCATAACAAACAACCACGGTAGTACACAACAAACATTTGTGGGCTATTTTTTGTTTGTTTTTGTTGGGGGTTTATGTGTAGTCTAGGGTTCCCCATATCTGAGTGGGACCCCAGTTATAGGTTGTGAATGATGTTTATCATCCTTCATCCAGAGGCTGCCCAACATCTATTCTCATAGGGAAAGCCATGATAAGGAAGGCACAAACCCAGTCAGTTAATTTAAACCCCTGTTCTGGGCACATCTGTCCTCCCATTAAGCCATGTTGAGTCACTGGGTCAAGCCCCACATTCATAGGTGGGAAATATAGCCCATCTGTGGAACTTGAGGAAAGAGTCCTTGCTGAATAATAATCTACCTTTCTTTCCTCTTAAGTTACTTTTCAGTGTTCCTCTTGACATCCAGAGTCTAGAAATGATTGCCTTCACCTGTTGTTCTCAATTCTTTACCCTCTGGTCCTTCGTCTCATCCCAGTGGTCTCCGCACCAACATCTACACCCAGGCCTCTCTTTGAATCCCTCTTAGTCTTTTCGGACTGCCATAATAGCATGCCATAGATCAAGTGTTTATGCATAATACATAGCAAAAAATGCATTTCTTGTGGGGCTGACACCCGGGGAATTTAAGATCAAGGCAGGAATACCTATAGTGTTTGGTGAGGGCTTGCTTCTAAGTTCCTGGTCACTATAGCCTCAGGTGGTAGAAAGGTGAAAAACCTCTCTGGGGTTCTTCTTATAAAGATGGTAATCCTCGTCAAGAGGGCTCCTAATGCCATGACATCAAGAGTTAGGTTTCAATATACACTTCAACAGTGGGGAGTGGGGGGCAAGAGGAGGTGCTTGCCCATAATACCAGCACTTGGTAGAGTGAGGTAGGGGGATTGCTCAAAAAGGCAAGGCTTGCCTGGGCTATGTAGTGAGTTTCAGGTCACAATGGACTAGAGAGTGATTCACCGCTATGAAACAGGTAAATAGATGATTTGGGGGACACACGTGAAATCTATGGCAATTGTCTGTGTTGTCACATCAGTGGCTGTATGTCCAGCTCACCTTATCTTCTCCACCTTCAGTAGTAGCCCCTCTCTGCTTTGCCAGTTCCTTTTTCTTCTGGGTTTTATGATACCACCAGGACCTGCTTCTCTGTGGCGTCTAATCCCTTGCCTGCTTTGTCCTGGACCCTAGCTCAGTGGTGATGTGTGTAAGGATTTGGTTAGAGGTCCCTCCTCTTCTCTTTTTAGATTCCTAACTGCTTATCTCTTGCATAGTTGTCTCTGATTTTCATCCTTTTATCCATTTGGATGCTGTGTACGGTTCTCAAACTTGAGAAAACCCAACAGAACTGTTCTATCTACTGCAGTTTACCCTCTTTACGTCCTCAGCCATAAAGGTCTTTAAACAGACCATGCTGGCCCTGCCTCAGAGCCTTTGGGGAGGTTGTTTCTACCTAGAAAGTGTCCCCTCAACTCTTTTCCCATAACTGGTGCCTTGTCATCTTCCAGCTCATGTGACCAGATGTCATTCACCTGGACAAGCCTCCTTTGACCGTTCTTCCTAAAGGAGCCCACATACTGCCTCATTATTTTTTATGACAGTTTCTACCAGTTACCAAAGTAGTCACTGTTTTATTCTCTTGGATTTTACTTGTCTCCGTAGCTACCTTTCATAGCACATTCTCTGTAAATCTTGGTTGAATTAAGGAGGTTGTCCTGTCTGTAGGCTGCAGACCCACGGAATTACGGGCTTGGATCTGAAAGTCCACACATACCAATCATTGCTTGGAAAGAAGTAAACAGTGAACCTCACTCATGTGTGCACTAATGGTCCTCTTCTTAGGGCACTGGGGATTCAAGCTAGGG
>CABHPQ010152088.1:662-44496 GCA_902168405.1 Peromyscus aztecus | reverse complement strand
GCCTACAGAGAGTAAGTGTTCAGAAAATATGGAATGAGTAAAGTGGCCCAGCCCAGGAGCAGCGAGGAGGAAAGCCTGGAACCTGCCCCCAGGGACCTGAGGTCCAGCCAGCCAGGAGGAGGTGGGATCCAAAACAGCCTCAGAAGAGGCCTCTGGGAGACAGCTGCCCAGGGAACGTCAGAGGAAGAGTGGGAAGACACCCGAGGCAGGGAACCCTTGGGGCAAGAGGAGGCAGAGGCCTTGGAAGGAAGCAGCCAGGAAGATGCAGGGCAGGTTTAAGGGTCCTGAAGCACACAACAGATGCAGACCACCTTTGGGGTTAGAGGCAGTCTACCCCTGGCTCACCTCTCCCAGGTACTTTCAGCCTTTGCAGGCCTCAGTGGCCATTTCTTTGGGCTCCCACACTTCCCAGCTGGGCAAGGTGAACAAGAAGAAACTCCAGGCTGAGCCTAGCTCCTCAGTTGGCCTTATCCTGCATCTTGGCCCATGGCCCCAGACTCTAGCCCCTCAGGAGACACCAACGGCCCCTTGTCTTGTACTTATAGCCACTTAATCTGTTTGAGCGGATGGCCCCCAATATATCTCCAAATATTGATCAGCGTTGGGCTGATAGAAGTTCAAGCTCACAAGGTCTCGCTCTTTGACCCCCAAATAGGGTATGAATCTCAATCGAATAGACTGATATTCACACTTGGCTTCTACGCACGGGCCGGAGGCTGCGGGAAAAATCAATGAAGAGTGCTGAAGACCCACGATTTATAGAACACCTGCCATTTTAATATTAGAATAAATGTTATATTGCACAGGGGGAGGGGGTCACAGGAAAATATTTCTTAGAGAGCTGTTTCTGTTGGAGAATGATGTGCGTGGGATTTTATGAAGTTAAATTTATAGACCTCATTTAGGCTTATAATTTAAAACTCCTGATGAGAAAGACATTAAGTAGAGTGCTTGGGTGGGGGGCAGGGACTGGACAAGTGGGTGGGCCCAGAGCTAGAGAGAGCGCTAGCTGGGGCATGGGGCCAGGAGGCCATTTCTGCCAAGACCTATGCAGCTAGACATGGGGTCACTGCAGGCTCAGAGAGCTGGGCTGGGCTAGGGCCAGCAGGTCATTTGGTAGAGCAGCCCGGGTATCTCCCTCCTAGGGTCTCAAGACTCCAACCCCAGAATGCCCGACACAGCAGACCCTGGAGAGTGAGTCCACTTGCAGAGATCCTTACACACACAATGCTGATATATTTGTAAGTGTGCACACATATCCAATCAAGGTGGTGTTGCTCATCCCATGTGTGTGTGCACATAGCTACAGAATGTCCAGTTGCATGCACGCATACAGATATATGCAAGTACAAAATGCTCTAAATGTACACATGCACAGACATGTGCACACACTGAGTGTTCACCCAAGCACATGCTCACACACACAGGAGCACACAAAAAGACATTCATACACTCAGTTATGCATGCATGCACTCATGTGTGCATGCATGCGCACATACACACACACAAGCACATGCTCCCATTTTCCGGCTGAAGATCCTCTGGGCCTGAACATTCACCTGCTGCTCCTCAGGGGCCTCAAGTCATCCTTGTCAGAAGGACACCTCAATGCTCTTTTTCAGACAAACTTTTAGGAAAGGGCCCTGGGCTCTGGAGCCAGGTGCTATTCTGAAGGCCACTGAAGGAGTGCATTGTCAGGGATGATGCCTCAGAAGGGAGCAGACTTCTACCAAAGACATCAGCATGGAGACCAGACCATCATCCCACAGTAGCCTGGCACACCACAGAAGGGACCCACAGTGGGGTGAGTGGGGAAGACCTGCACCTGGGAGGTCCGTCCAGGGTCCCAGAGGGTCTCTTCAGGACACTGGTACCTTCAATAGCCTATTTCTCGGTTAGGTTAGCCAGCACCTTATTTGTGGCTTTGAGGCTGTTTTCCCACACATAACTAGAGAGGGTTAGCTATCTATCCTTCTGTGTCTGTTGGTCTGAGAGTCTAGGACTCCAGGCCCTGTGTCTGATTCTGAAATCTCCTGAGGGAGACTCTATCCTGCTCCTTTGAAGTCCCTGCAGGACACATGCTAGAGAGTCTGTGTCAAGCTCTACAACAGATTCTCCAAAGGAGCGGATGAGAGAGTTGAACCCCGGCAGGACCTAAAGGATTAGGGGAGCCCCAGACAGGGGGGCCACAGGCAGTGGGGAGCCACAGGCAGGGGGGAGCCACAGGCAGGGGAGCCACAGGCAGTGGTAGAAGTGGCCAGAAGCACCCCTCCAGATCTAGGACTCCTTGGGAAAACTGGGAGAGGTGGGTCCTGACCTCTGACTCCCCAGTATGAGATAGGGACAGCAGCTGTCTGCCCTGCAAGCCATCCCTAGGCTTCATCCAGACCCACTCTGGGTACTTCCCATCACACAGCCCCTGACTACCCATTTCACAATCAACATCTCCACCCAATCGGATCGACCTGCACACTCCAGGTCTGGACCAGGGGGTACATCCTGTACCCCAGGACAGTCCATTCTCTCCGTCTTCATTACTCAGAAGCCAGTTCAAACTTGTAGGCCCAGCCTGCTTCCCGCCTGTCTTCTGCCCCAAACTACTCTGTGAGTGTCACACTTAGCACTAAAGGGGGCGTCCAGATGCTCAGACCTCAAAGGAAAAATACAGACAGTATGAAAGATCCAGCCCAGGCGGTTCAAGCCTGGGTTGGAGGCAGTAGCCTCAACCTGAACTACCCTCAGCTCAGCTCCAACTTGAGAAAAGGCCACTCACTCACTGCCTGCCTAGCTTGTCCCTGGTCATACAAGTACTGGCCACTTGGGGGGGGGGGCACTTCAACTGCTCAGCAGGGGAAGTCTGCATCCACAATTGGGAAGCGGATCCCTCACCACCCAGCATTGGGTTGATGAGAACAGCACCAATTGGCTCGGCCTGCCCCAATGATTAGGGGTGGCTCCATCATGTGACCTGCAGGCACCCAGGACAGCAGGGCAAGGAACAGAACAGGGGTGTGTGTGGGAAGAGTGTCCCAAACAACAACTGGGTCCCAGGACTAGAAGGGACAAAATATGGGTGGAGCGCCCCCCACAGGACCGGGCTGGCTCTCTGAATACAACCCACATCCTCCCAGCAACATTGAAACCCACGGTGCTGTTCTTATCTTTCTTCCTCTAAATGACACCTGCTGCAGGTTCCTGCCTCTGGGAACGTCCTTCCTGGCACTGTTTAAAGGTGATCAGCTGCTGTCTTAGCTGCAGCCCCAAGCTCCAAAGCCCCTGAGGTGTGGGAACAGTGCCTCCCCACCCCCACTGGGCTCTCTAAGCTGCTGGTAGCACTTTAATCACAAGTGCTTGGGCAGTGGCCTGGGAGCCACTGGCTGAGTCTCTCCTGTAATGAGATGGGGGCTCTGTCTTGCACTTCCTTCCATAAACCCTGCCCACTGCCCACAGCACCGCAGGGGGTGGAGCAGGCATATTTTACATTTTCAACTTTATTAAAGGAGTAGGTCGAGCTGGGGAGACTGCCTCCTCTCCGTGGTCCATTCTGCCCCCGGAGGCGATAAATCTCCAAGCCTGTGATTTGTGGCTCTGAGCTCCCAATAAATTAAATCTTTCTCGATGAAAAGGTTGGAGCTCCGGGCTCAACACAGGTCACGGTATTCGTCCGAAGCCAGTGGGCTGGGAAGCAGGCACGGTGCCCAATCTGCACTGTCAATCCCCGCCGGTGCTCTTCTGGAAGTGAATAGCTTACTCTGAGTCCCGAGGAAAGGGGGGTGGAGAATTATTCAGTTCCTGTACAGAGCTGCGTCCTCTACACCAATGGACCCCCAGACAAGTCTGTGGTCCCCCTTTAGACCTTCACTACCAGAGGACATTTTGGCTTGGTACAAAAATTCCAAATTCCATTCCAGAGATGAAGTAAGCTTGCCCAGCACAGAAGGTAAAACGGTTCAGACGAGGCGTGGGGAGATGGATGCTGCCTCAGGCAGTTCCACACGCCATAGCTTCCCATGGTACTGTAACAGTCTCTGTTCTCCATCTGTGAAAGGAAGAAGTAGCCACCCAGGGAGCTGGCACCATGCCTCAAGTGCTGTCATCACTTGGGGACATGCTCTAAGGCTAAGACCTAGAGGATGGAGCTGGCAGGGAATAGAGAAGGCGTGAACTCCAGCCTCCGGGTCTTGCTGCCAGCTCACCTCTGGCTCACTAGTGGGTGTCAGTGCCCAGGGCAGATTGGTGCTAAGCAATAGGGCTCCAACAGCTTCCTCTCAGACCAAGAGAAGCCCACACCCATCAGAGCTGAGCTCCCTGCCTTTCCTGGGAGGTGCCATGAGGGCCGGGCGTTGATAGAGATTTCACAGCTCTCGGCTGTGTTTAAACTGCAAATCGGTGTCAGCGACCAAAAGGTCTGCATTTTGGAACAAAAAGATTTATGACCCTAGTTAACACCTGACCCCCAAGGAAAGTGCCCAAATCACTCTATACAGAATAACCTTGCTGAATCTGAGGAAGCTGGGGTCCTGTCCAGGAGCCAAAGTCAACATTGCTGGGCCCTGGTGCTCCAGTTTCAGGTGGTGGGATTGACTGGGGTCTGGGAGCTCACATTCTTGATGGGCAGGGGCTTAGGCACTGGCACCGGACACAAAAGCCTTAACCCCAGTTTCCTGGACTCAGGTTGCAAAACCATTACGTTGATTAATCAAATCGCTTGCAAAGCTCTGGACCTCTTTGGCTGATTGCGTTGGGCAGTCCCTCCTGCAACCCCCCTTAGAAGTCTTGACTATTTATTCTCTTTTGGGTGGAGGAGTGAGGGGCTGGGCCAGGTCACCCTGCCTTGGGGAGGGTCAGTGTGGGAAGGAGGAAGAGACTGATGGATACTTAATTGCCATACAAGATATTGGCACTGATTCTCAAGTGGACAAAACAGACATACCTTGTCTCTCAGTCTAGGCTCACCTCAGGGAGGGAGCAAGCAGGAAAGAGCCTGGGTCAGGAGGTTTTGTGCTGGAACTCCGAGGAGCCAGGGTTGCACTTCCCACCCACTTACTGCCTGAGCCAGCACACCTGGACACACACATAGGGGAGACTTGGGAAGGCCTCTCCCCAGCTTCCACAAACACAGGTTTGGTCTGCTGTCTTTCCCATCTGAGATAGAATCAGGCCAGGCCTACTGGGGTCACAGCTGGCAGCAAGTCTCCAGCACACCCTAATATCCCTGCTGCACGTCTCCCCGTCCCAGAGTGTCAGCCTCTCTTCCTTAGGCACTCCTGCTCAAGCCCTCCCAGCAACCCAGCTCTTTTCTGAGGCCACCCATCTCCACACCTACTGGGTCCCCAGTGGCTCACTCCGCTGGAATCACACAAGTGGGCTACAGATCTGTGTGTGGTACCCAGGCCTCTTAAATCAGGACAGGAAAGCTGGGTGAGGGACAGAGTGGAGTTGGCATGGTCAGGTGGCAGAGCCAGGCTGGGGGAGGGGGTCAAGAAACAGACACTGGGTTCCAGGGTCACACACCAGGTCTGCATAGAAGTATACTGAGACTAATGCCACAATTACCCCCAGTGTGGTTCAACACCAAGAGAAAGATTAGCCCTGGAGGTCAGAAGCCTAGGTGTGGTGGGACCATGTTCTCTCAGAGGCTCTGCCTCTCCCAGTTCCCTATGACTCTGCTATCCCTTGGCTTGTGGCCTCATCACCCCAAGCCCCACCTCCATCATCACATGACAGTCTCCCTGTGAGTTTCTAAGTTTCTAAACCCTTCCTTCCTCTGCCTGCTCCTAAGACAGCTGTCATTAGATGAAGTTCATCCTGCCCCTGAATCTCATCTGCAGAGACCCTTTTCTAAAGAGGGGCTGGGGTGGGACTTGGACATACCTTGGGGCACAATGTAGCACACAGCTTGGGGAGCCTCAGTTCTGCTGTGGGACGACCTGGGGCACACCCCACTGTCTACATAAATGGACATGTCTGTCTTCCTTTAGAGCAAAAGCAAGGCACTACAGAATCAGCCAGGAAGCCCTACCCAAGGGATCTGGGAGACCCTCCCCACTTTCTGGCCTAAGATTTGGAACTTGGGGCTCTTCCCACTACAACTAGGCAAGCCCAGGACAAGGAGGCCATGGGCTGTGGGTAGCTGCATATGGCTGCTCTCCTAAACAGTCTTGGTCTCGAAGAGCCTTGCTCCAGATGCCTTGATGGCCCTGAACCCCTCTTCAAGTGGGTGTTCTTTCTTATCCAGGCTCTGCCATTGGCACATCAAAAAACAGCAGATCGGGGCTGAGGATGTGGCTCAGCTGGTAGAGTGTGCCTAATAAGCAGAAAGCCCTTGGTCTGATCCCCAGCACTGTACAATCTGGGTGTGGTTGGCACTGCCTATGACCCGAGCACTCAGGAGATAGCAGAAAGGTTAGAAGTTCAAGGTCATCTTTGCCTACATAGAGTTCAAGGCCAGCCTGGACTACAAGAGACCCTGTTTTAGAAGGGATGTGGAGGTGGATCACAGAATGGCTGCTCTTTTGTTTGTTTTTTGTTTTTTGAGACAGGGTTTCTCTATGTAGCCTTGGCTGTCCTGGAACTCACTCTGTAAACCAGGCTAGTCTCGAACTCATGGAGATCTACCTGCCTCTGCTTCCCAGGTGCTGGGATTTAAGGCATGTGCCACCATTGCCCTGCAGAATGGCTGTGTATGCTTCAGTATGTTGACTGCCTCTTAGAGTCATGAGTAGGGTACCAGATAATAACTATATCTCCTCAGGTATGTGGACTGAGGCCTGCTCTGGCCAGAGCAGCCACCAACACAGCCCCACCAGGGGCTTCTGGAGGGCTCTTGCACGCCAGGACTTCTGCTCCCCTTTACTTTGCACACTATGCAAGGTCAGAGACCATCTGGTCAGTCAAGAAAGACTGAGAGAAAACCTCCCGACCCCTCTCCAGCAGTGCTGGAGTGAGGCCTCACCTTGCATTCACATGGGAAGCTCCACAGCTCTGGCCCCACTGCTCACAAGTGGAGACTTTCTGCAGCTTGGCAGATTCCTGCCAACATCTGTGCATTGAGGACCATGACCTGCTCACAGTGAGTCAACTGAGCCTCAGAGGCAAGGCAGCTCTCTCAAGGCCACATGGCACTAATGTCACAGACTTGTTTGCCTTCCTGCCCTAACTCCCACACCCACAAGTGGAGTGGAGTTCAACCCCAGATCTGGAGCCATGGATGCAGGGGCCTGACACCTTCCCAGAGACCCCACTAGGTCTGAGGCTGGGAAAACAAGTTCCAGGGTGCAGGAAGTAGATTCCACAGGCTCCTGCACACCATCTGCAGAGGCAGGGGATCTTCCTCTACTTGCCTTTGGTGCCATCTCCTTTGCGGGGGAGGGGGACCGGTGCGGGTGGTGGGTGGAGCTCTGAGAAGAGTGGGCCATGCTGATCCAGGACTGGCATGGGAGAGGAGGCTGCCAAGGGGTTTCTGGTGGCATTGGGTTGCACAGCAGGGAAACCAGACCCGAAAGAGCAGCATCTGAGAAGGGCAGAGCCTTTGTTTGCTCTGGGGGTGAA
Organism: Peromyscus aztecus; assembly: GCA_902168405.1. Classification (NCBI taxonomy): domain Eukaryota; kingdom Metazoa; phylum Chordata; class Mammalia; order Rodentia; family Cricetidae; genus Peromyscus; species Peromyscus aztecus. The sequence continues at coordinate 36,945 of CABHPQ010152088.1, read as the reverse complement.
CTGCAGCCACTGGCCTCGCTCTGCCTTCCTGCTGACTTAATCTGGGCTTTTGTCTGGGAAGCCCCCTAGCAGGAATGACCTGGGCTTTGGTTACAGTTCCTGAGCCTCAGCCCTGCTAATGAGCTCAGGGACAGGTGGTCAGGGTAAGTAGGAGGCTGTTTCTGTGCAACCCTGGGAACTTTCACACGAGCCCCGCCCCCAAGTCTGAGAGGCTTCCCGGGTGCCACTCTCTCTACACACGGGAAGACTGGGGAGGTGCAAGCTCACAGGTGGGTCCCTAAGCTGCAAGCTGGCAGCCCAGCAGAGAGGGCCACAAGGCATGCAGATAAGTGCTTTACAGACACCAGACGTGGTCCTCCATGAGGACGCCCCCTTCTCGCTCTCTCTCGCTCTCTCTCCTTTCTTTTCAGAAAGGGTCTCATGTAGCCCAGACTGGCCTTGAACTCCTGATGCTCCTGTCTCTACCCACCAAGTGTTGGGATTATAGATATGCACTGCCATGCTTAATTTCTTCCAAGAGTCAGGCATTTGCTATATTGCCCAAACTGGCTTCAAACTCTTGGGCTCAAGCAGCCTCCTGCCTTAGCCTCCTGAGAAGCTGGAATGATAGTCCATGTTCCAAGCTCGGCTTTAGGGGCATTTACAGGGTCTAGTGGGACTACTCTGGTGCAATTCAGGGGAGGGGCGTTTCAGCCAGAAAGCACAGGTCCTGAAGCTGGCAAGACACTGAGGTGATGGGGAAGGAAGAAGATGGATGGCGACTCAGAGCCGCGAAGCTGGAGAATGAAGGTTCTAGGTAGAGGGTAACCTAGTTTGACTGGCCACACCCTTCAGGTACCCTGGAGAGAAGGGAGTGTGAGGACCATTGGTGAGGTGGCAGAGGTAGCAGGGCCTGCCAACAGAGCAGACGGGGTCAGCACCAGGGCTGTCTCAGCTGAGCAGAGGGCAGGCAGCAGCCTTTGCAACCAGACCTGCTCTGTGGAACACAGGCCCCAGTGGACACTCGTCCAAGGAGGAAACTGAGAGTCAGATAGCATCCTGGTGACAGAGCCGGGGGTCCACCTCAGCTCTTGACTGCAACGGCATCCAGGACCCACTTCCCTAGAGGTCCCAGATCTGGCTAGTGACACTGCCAGGCTTCCAGAAGGGTGATACAATGGGAGTTCCCTGCCATCGCTAGACAGCCTCTGCTGCCCCCTGGCTGTCACCCTGGTCAGGGATATCAACTGGGACATTCCCCTTTCTGCCCAACCTGGGATTCTGCAAACAGGTTCACAAAATTGTCAATTAAGTGGAAATCAATTCCAGGCCATTTATCATAGGCTGCCGGGGCTAAGCACAGGATGCCATCGATCGGGAGGGGGGGTCCCTAGGGAGTGATTGAGGCCAAGTGCAGCCCCACATCTGCTGCACCAGGGCAGACACTGCGATCCATCACCTGCAGAGGTTACTGTGCTGCCCCAGGATCCAGGCCTCCCAGCAGGGAGGGCAGTGTACAGACATAGGCCCATGAGGCTCTCAATCCCCTGGCCATGATGCTAAACCCATAGGCCCCTTCCTGCTCTCCAAGGCCTTAGAACCTGCATGGCACACTTTGGAGTCTCCCTCACTAGGGACCATGTGATGTCATAGCTGCAGCTGTGGCTGAATGGCAAGGGCAAGCAGCTGAGGGACAGCAGGGTCCCTATTCCGCTTCACCTCCAGGGAGGGGCTCCCTGTCTCCCCACCACTATTGGCTCCAGCCCTGGGCTCAGACACGGTCCCTGAGGCACATCCCCTCTCCACCCAACGGGCCTTCTGCAGGGGCAGCAGAGCGGGGAGGCTCATCGGGACTCAAAGTCTCCCCACAAGATTCCCCCAGGACTCTGCACACACCCTAGGAAGTCTGCATGGCCCAGAAATGTCTGGGTTTTCATAATTCCTCCATATTCCGGTGCATTGCTGCCACTACCCACTAAAGGAAATAAAATGCTGCTCCTCCCCCACCCCACACCTGAGGCCCAGGGAGAAGCTGCCCACAGTGAAGCAGGAAAGCTGACAATGGCCGTGCAACGGGGCTGGGGGTGGAGCAGCGGTCAAGAGCACTGGCTGAGTTTAGAGGGCCCGAGACCAGTTCCCAGCACCCACATGGCCACTTACAACTCTGTCAATCCAGTCCCAGAGGATCTGACATCCTAGTGCCTCAGCAGGCACTAGGCACACAGGTGGTATTCGTGCCTACATGCAGGGAAAGCAGCCACACACATAAAATAGATCTTCAAAAAGTACCCTAGTGCAATTTACACACTTATTATATATGTATGTATATATGTATGCATAGGTACTGAAGATAAGAAGAAAGAAGAAAGAGACTAACATGTAAGTTGTTGAAATGGAACTTTTCTGTGTCACCTGGAGAACCTGGAGGCAAAGAAACAACACAAAAGCTGAGGATCCAGTTTTATGACATTTCTAAACCAAGTCCAAGAGTCTCCAGGAACCTCCAGCAGAAAATATACAGATAAAGCAGCACCGAATCACATTGAAGTCAAGGACCTCAAAACCAGGGATAGAGAAGAAGCCAGGTCCAGCTCAGAGACAGGGCAGCAGAAGGCTTAGCAGTGAGTGCTTGTCCCCTGGCAGGGGCCTGGCTCTGTTCCCTGCACTGCAAAAATAATTGACTGCTAAAAAGTAATAGGAGATGGGCAGTGGTGGCGCACGCCTTTAATCCCCGCACTAGGGAGGCAGAGGCAGGCGGATCTCTGTGAGTTCAAGACCAGCCTGGTCTACAGAGTGAGTTCCAGGACAATCAGAGCTATACAGAGAAACTCTGTCTTGAAAAAAAAAAAGTAATAGTCATAAGCTGGGTGTGATGGTGCACTCCTTTAATCCTAGCCCTCAGGCTCGAGGCAGGTCGATCTTTATGAGTTCCTGGCCACCTTGGTCTACACAGTGAGTTTCAGTAATGGGAGAATTCCATGGTGTCTATTTGATGATCAAAGGAATTTATTTGGGGTTTAACTCACAACAAGAATAAAGGAGTTGGTTGCAAAATCCTGGAGGGGTGGGGCACGGTCCAACAAGGGTCTCAGAAGAGCTCTGCCTTGATCCGCAGCACCAGCATCCAACACCATGAGGTAGTGAAGAGAGAGAGGAAGGCACATACGTACATATATGTGCATCCCAGGTCTTAAGGGTCCCCATATGGGCCACACCCAAGGGAGCGGTACCTAGCAGCTACCTTGCTGCCTCACTAGGGGTGGTGCTTCAGGGTATGGCACAGACAACCACCCCTACATTTCAGGCCAGCCAAGTGAGGCTGTGTAGTAAGACCTTATCTTAAAAAAAAATTATCATGATGTTTTTGGAGATTTATAATGCACAGTGGCTGGAGAAGTACAGAAAGGGGAATGAGCCTACATCACTCTAAGGTGGGCTATGTTATGTCTCAGGCACTGATCCCTAACGCAACCATTGAAAACACAACAGAGTCACCACATAGACCAGCAGAGAAATGAACTCATACTTGACTAGGGCTAAGGACACGGTCTGGTCGATAAAGTGCGTGTTTTGCAAGCACGATGACATGAGTTCAATTCCTCAAAACCGTATAAAAATGCCAGATGTGGTCGGACATCAGGAGAGGTGGAAACAGGCGGATCTTGGGGGCTTGCTGGTCAGCCGGTCTAGTGCAATTGATGAGATCCAGGCTCAGTGAGACCCTGTCTCAAAGGAAGTAGATAGCTTTCCTGAAATCTACAACATCTAAGGTTTCTACAGATACATCACACATGTTCCTGTGCGCCTGTACACATATGTGCATATATCCACGAACATGCACACATACAACAAAATACTTGATTATTCCAAAAGCCAGAAATGGGAGCTAGGAACAGAGGCAAAGAGCAGAGAGAGAAATAGAAAATGGATGCCCCTGGTCTTGATAACCCTATTGTATGTAAAGCCTGGACATCCAGTTCAAAGGTCATGGCCATGGTATGCGGTCACAGCACAGCACAAAGAGCATTCCGAGGCCTCCTCTGCTGGTGATATTTTTGTCAATTTGACACAAGTTAGAGTCATCTAGGAAGAGGGAACCTCAACTGAGAAAGTACTTCCATCAAATTTGCCTATGGTCAAGTCGGTGGGCATATTCTTCCTTCATGATTGTTGTAGGGTCCATACCACTGTGGATAGTATCACCCCTGGACAGGTGGTTCTGGGCTGTATAAAAAAGCAAGCTGGGCAAGCTTTGGAGAGCCAGCCAGTTAGAAGCATTCCTCCACGGCCTCTGCTTTGGCCCCTACCTCGAGCTCCTGGCCTGGCTTCCTTTCATGATGGACTGCAGCCTGTAGTATGAAATAAATCTCTGTTCCTCAAGTGGCCTTCGTCACGGTGTTTATCACAGCAATAGAAAGCAAACCAGGACACTGCTGCAGCGTGGGTGGCGTTTAAGGATGCTGCGCTCTGTTACATAAGTCATTCATGAAGGAAGGTGCCTAGGATCACTCACAAGAGGGACCTGGGATGAAATGAGAGCCAGGCTGTAAAGGGTTGGTTTGGTGGTTTGAGGTCACAGAGTACAGTATGGGCTGGTGAGCGAGTTGTGGGAAACCAGTCACGCTGCACAGCACTGGGAAAACTTTAAAGAAAACTGAGCCCTACACTTAGAAAGACTGAAGTGGCAAACATACAGTGTATGCATTGTGTGTGGACACGCATGTGTGTTCACGCATGTGGAGGCCGGAGGACGACCTCATTATCACCCTTGGGAAGGCCATCCCCACCCCACTTTGAGACAAGGTCTCTCATTGGCCTGATGCTCACCAGCGGCTGACCAGTGAGCCCCGGGGATCCATGTGTCTGTGGTGGTTTGAATAAGAATGGCCCCCACAGGTTCATATATCTGAATGCTTAGTCATCAGGGAGAGGCACTACTTGAGAGGGATTAGGAAATGTGGCCTTGATGGAGGAAGTGTGTCACTGGAGGTGGGCTTTGAGGCTTCAGGAGCTCAAGCCAGGCCCAGTGTCTCTCTCTTCCTGCTGCCTGCAGATCCAGATGTAGAACTCTCAGCTGCTTTTCTCCAGCACCATGTCTGCCTGCATGCCACCATGCTTCCCGCCATGATGATAATGGATTAAACCTCTGAAACTGTAGGCCAGCCCCAATTAAATGCTCTCTTTTCTAAGAGTTGCCGTGGTCATGGTGTCTCTTCACAGTAATAGAACACTGACTAAGACACCGACCAAACCGTTCCTCCCAGCCCATTATGTTATATATGTTTTAATCGCAATAAAAAAAAAAGAACAACATGGCAGAACTCATGAAGCCATACATACAGTTTAAATGGTGGAATTTTGGCAGGGCAGAGAGTGTGGTGGGTCATCCCAGTTGCTTGGAAGCTGGAGGCAGAAGCACAGCTTGAGTCCATGGGTTTGACATCAGCCTACAAAACTAGCTCCACCTCTCAAAAACACTATGTATAAGTATTAGTATATTAGTAAATGAATAAACGGAATTGTATGGTGTGAGAATTAAATTTAGATAGAGTTGACGTTTTTAAGGCGATACTTATCAAAATCTATTTTTTAAATCCTGATGTCTGGCTGGGGGCAGGGGTGCGGAGAGTAGAGCATCTACTTAGCATGCACAAGGCTCTTAGCACCACTAAGAGAAACAAAAAAGGCAGGTATAGAGCAAGCACCAATGATTGTGCTGATTCTGACCTTGACCCTGGAGACTGAGCAATAAAACTCAGCCAGCTCCTACTGGAGCCACTGTAGGAGGACAACAAGGAGGACAACAAGGGAAGGAAGAGGACAAGGGAGGGAGGGGGGGAGGAGGGGAGGAAGAAGACAGGAGGAAGACTGTTTCCAGAGTGGACGCGAGGATCCTGGAGAACACACAGTACTAGATAAAGACAGCCAAGCTGAGGGTGGTAAAGAAACAGCTTCCCCAAGATCCTGAAGGACACGGGACCTGTTAAGAACAATCTACCACAGCAACTCCTCTGAGGGCTTTTCCTTTGGTTTGGTTTGGTTTTTTCCTGCTAGGGACTCTTCACTGGGGCTTTTATTACAGACATGTAAAACATGTTTCTGAAAAGACAATGAAATAACTCAGGGAAATTTCTGTTGCATTGGGCTTAGCACGGAGAAAACTAAGCATGAGGCATGGTGTGACCATTCCACAGCACACACATATAACCCATGTGCACATACCACATACACAGATAACCCATGTGCATACACCACACACACAGGTAACTCATGTGCATACACCATACACACAGATAACCCATGTGCACACACCACACACATATAACCCATGTGCACACACCACACACATATAACCCATGCGCACACACCACACACATATAACCCATGTGCACACATCACATGCGCGCGCGCGCACACACACACACAAATAGGCCACATCACACACATAGTCTCCACACAGGTATGGTGTGATCATCCCACAGAACATACACATAATCCACGTGCATAATACACACACACACACACACACACACACACACACACACACAAAATACACACACATACCTACCTGCACACCTATCATCCTCCATCTACCTTTGCAGATGAGGGGCTGAGACCCAAGGAATGTGATGATCTGCTCAAAGCTGACTCATGACCAATAGGATGTTTCCTTTCCCTACAGGCTCCCTCTTGATGACTTCTCCTTGGGTTGACCCCACCCTAGAGCTGTGTGGCGGGTTGACCCCACCCTAGAGCTGTGTGGCAGCTTGCCCTCTCCACAACTGAGATTCTTTAGTGACCATGCTGCTCCTGAACACCATAGACCCTGCCCTGGGCCCCAGGCCACTAGGTGGGTGGAAAGGGCCATACCCTCATGTAAGGACACATGAACAAACAAACCTCTACTCCAGATCCTGCTGTCCCAGGAACAAATTAGTACCTCACTGGAATCCTCATAAATCTTCCAAAGGAAAACCAAGGCAGAGGAAGAAGGGGGCGGGGAGAGAGCGGGGGGTCCCTTGCTAATTCTTCCAAACTGCTGTTTATTGAAATGAGGCTCCGGGGATAAACAGGAACCGGATCAATAGCAGCCTGTCTAATACAATCAGAACTGGGCCTTCCCAGCGACACTGAGCCTCCCTTTCCCTCGGCAGCACTAGGGACACAGGCAGCTGTCCTCTGAGCATGCAGGGCTGCCTCCTCCTTGTCTGTCCACAGGCATTCCCCTTTCAGGCAGATTCAGACAGGTAAACACTGTGTCGCAGGCCCAGGGCACAGCTGGTAGGGAGCGGGATGACTCTTGCCAGCCCTGATCCCCCAGCCTCACCCTGCAGCTCCTGATCAGTCTCCACAGTGCCACACTGCATAATGCTCCCTGTTCAGTACCACTTGCCCAGGCTGCACATCCTTTTTCCTGGCCTATTCCCTGCCCAGCACAACCCCTGGACCCAAAAGTAATCAGCCACTCGTGACTCAGACACCCTTCATGCAGCCCAGGCTCCTCATTCTTCCTGTGCAGCCTTGAACTTATTATGTAGCCCATGCAACCCTTGAACTCACTATCATCCTGCCGCTGCTTCCCTAGGCATGAGATCATAGACTGGAGCCACCATGCACAACTCTTCCGTAATTCATGTGAACCGGTCTTCCAGAGGGAGGCTGTTGACCTGAACATGTAGAATCAAGTCGGCAGATTGTCCCAAGCTCCATGCCTTGTGGATCTAACTAGTTGGCCAGCCGAGCCCTACAGCACCATACTCAAAGTCCTCCCTGTGGCCGGTGGGTCAAGGCCTTGGTCTGGGGATGGGGCAGCAGGGATGAGCAAACACACCACCTCCTCGAAATGGGTTTGACATTTGCGGTATCCCTACCCACAGGTTGTCCTGGTCTTTATGCCCCTCCCAGAGAGTGATGCAGAAGGCCCTGGACAGCTGTTTCCTTCCACATCTGGAGAACAGAGAGGGGACTTCACAGTGCAGGAGCCCCTCAAAGATTCCTAGGAGATTTGAGCCCTGTCACCCCCTCCCTTCCTCAGTGGTGGTCCTACTTCTCAGCCACCTCCACCACCTTCTGTTGCATGGAAAGTATCTCTAGCCAATGGTCCCAGAAGGCCCTGCATCAGTTTTTGCCAGAGCGCTCTCCTAGCTCCCCATATTGCTGCAGGACATTATGGGGAGAGTCATAGAGCTCATCGGCCAGGTGATCTACAACCTGGTGTGGCTACTGAATTCATCAGTTGTTTGGAAAATAGGCTTGTGCAATGGACGCGTGCTACAGACTTCACCAAGGCCCGTGGGCCAGCCTTGCTCATCATCTAGAAGGCAGGAGGAATAGATCTCAGTGAGATGGCCACATCCTCATCACCCATGCTTGAAAGCATCCTAGATGAAGACACCAGAGGAGGTGGGTTTCACCATGACAAACCAGCCTGGGCCATTCACAGTTATTTTCAGTGGAAGGCCAGCAAATCATTAACCCTTGGGAGAGAGTAGGAGGAAGGTCAGGAGCCTCTGCCCAGGTCCATGGTGGGGGTGAGGTCTCCAAACATTAGGCTGTTCTGGGAAAGGATCTGAGGCAACTTGAAGTCAGCCAATCAATCCATGCTGAGCTCTGCCTGAGGCTGAGTCTAAACACACTTGTGCCCTGTGAAATTTGGAAAGTTCAGTCACCTTGTTTCAGGGGGCTTTTTTCCAGAATATACTTTGGTATTCAACTTACACAGGGCTGCTGATGAGGAATGACCACAGAGGTAGCCGAAGGAAGCCGATTTGCTGGCACTTCAGAATGGACAGGGCAGGATATGGCTCTGCTTTCTGATAGCAAAAGTGAAAAGGGAAATGTGTTGAGCCCTACTGGATCCTGCTTCCCCACATGCTTACCCTCGCCAGTGGGTTCAGCCTCCTCTTGGGACTGACCAATAGCAGGGCTTTTTACGTCACATCTACCGGGGTGTGGGAGCCTTATGGGCAGCCATCAGGGCAGGCACCAGCAGTAGACCTTTTCATCCTTTGGAGCCATCCTGTCTATGACAAATCGGGCGGAGATCTGTCCCCTTAATACCACAACGCCCGTGGACAGAGGCCGTGACTCTCAGGACACAGATCTGAGCACCTGTCCAACCACCTCCAAGTTCCTCCTGCCAGCAGCTGGGCTCCTACAGACTGCCAGGCTTTCATCGTCACACCCACAGAAGGCTTGCCACCGAGACAAGAGCCACCACAGGGACCCCAAGGCTCTGGGTTCACGGCTCTGACTCCATCGCCTGAGGATCATCTGGGAGGGTCATGAATCTGGTATTGAAGTATGCCTGACTTTTGCTCAGAGTACAGCTGCCCAGAGAGGGGCAGACAGCAGGACTAGAGGTGTCCTTGGCTTGACCTGGATGTCAGTCTTCATGAAAAGGTAGCTTGATGGTTGAAAAGAAGTCACTGTACCAATGGCATATGCCCCTGGAAGGCAAGTCCCTGCCTCAGTGGACCTGAAGAGAGAGATCTAGGTTCTTCCAAGCTCCCTGTCTGGTACTTGGAGCCTGCAGCTGAGTGGCTAGGGCCCTCAGGGGAATCACAACTCTGTCTGTCATAGTGTCCCTGCTGGTTCAAGTCCCAGGCTATAGCCACACTTTCCTTCTGTCTGTTTCTGAACAACCTCCCCTCTGGCCTCAGTTTCCCCACTTTGCAGGACTCCCTGTGTTTCCATTGTATCGATGTCATTATCAGGAACCATGTTATCCTGTGGAACCCAGGAGTAAAAAGACTTTTCTAAAAGGGATCAAGGTATTTTACTTGGACACCTTTGTCCTGGATCATTCAGGTGTCCTGGATCACCCAGGGACTTGGGAAATACTGAAGGCTGGAGGGGCCTTGGGAGGCAGCGAGTCCGACTCACCACTGGGCAGGGGGTTGTGGGCAAAGATGCCCCAGCGAGGGCCACGCTGGGGGCCGCTCTCCTTCACACACCAAGCGGGGGGCCCTGGCTCTCACATGGGGAGGGAGAGGAGTGAAAAGAGCTGCTGAGGCTAAGAGGAAATCAAAAGCAAATTATTTTCGGGATTATAGCTCTGAAGCCCCAGCGAGGTATTACCCATTTTTCATAGCAGACAAAAACATTTTCTAAGGGATCAATTTTGCCTGTAGAAGTCGCCTTCTTTCAACCCACAATCCATCATATTTCCCCATTTGCAATTTCTTGGTGTCTGAGTGTTTTAAGTTTCCTATGAATTATTTTATAAAGCTTTCTTTCCTCCTGCTGAAATGAGGTGGTCCAGCCCAGCCAGGAGGACCGGACACCATCAGGCCATGCCTGTGGGGGGGTGGGGGGGGAGACTCTGGTGCCCGGTGGGGGAAGGGCTGCACTACAGGCAAGGGGCAGGAAGGAGAGATCCCACATCCCTCAGTCATAATCAGGGTCCATCGGGAACCCAGACCTGAGGTGTCCAGCGTAGACAAAGGTGGGGAGGATGGGCTGGGTCACCTGCTCCTGGGGCTGGGATGCTGGACGAAGGGAAAAGTTCCAGAAGAGATTTATTCTGCTGCATTGCTGAGGGTGGATCATCCCTCAGGAGGCCGCGTGTGTAAAAGCCCCGGCCTGTTGATTGGTCTGTCAGCGTGATTTGTGGCTCCCCCTGAGGTAATGGGGAGCAGTGGGGCTGGCGAGAGGCAGCCGGACAGATTGCTGAACAGAGTGGCCACCCTGAGATTTATTGACCTTGATCCACAATGTCCCTTCAGTGCTTTTAATCTGCCTTTTCTGCTGTCACTGGCTATGGTGACGCCCCCACCAGGGGCCCTGGGGCTTGGAAGGACAGGCACATGGGTGACATATCCTGAGGGCTGTACCATCTGTCCCTGGGGTTCTTCTCTTCTCAGAAGAGCAACGGGGGCCTATCCTTTGTGGGCCTGGGTGGTTGCTTTTTAAAAACAGCTTGAGGGCTAGGGAGATGGCTCAGTGGATGAAGTGCTTGCTGGGCAAGCCTGAGGACCTGAGTTCAATCCCCATGGCCTATGTAAAAGCCGGGAAGGTATGGTGGCTGCTTGTAATCCCAGCGCTTGGGAGGCAGAGATGTGGAGCAAACTGCCGACATAGACTAGTGGGAATTAGTGAAGTTCGGGCTTAATTAGAGACCCCGTCTCAATAAATAAAAAAGAGGGTGATCAAGGAAGATGCCAACTTCAGGACACCCCCCTCCCGTGTTCACCTGTACACAGAGCAGGGAGGTGGGCAGGCCAGGGCTGCGGTTCAGCTCAGGGGTAGAACACTGGCATGGTGCAGACCAGACCCTGAACTTTATCTCCATCCCAGGATCAAGGAGGTTGAGGCTGGAGGATCACAGGTTCCAAGCCAGCCTGGGCTACATAGGGAAACCCTGTTCCAAAGACAAATAAATGAGACCACCGCTCTGCCCCTTAGCTGTCACCTCATCTCTGTCTGCATCCTTGGTCACACCCCATCTGATTGCTGTGCCCGAGGGTCTTTCATATAAACAGAAGCATGTGCTATGTACTCTTTGTGTTTGTCCAGCTCATTTCTTTGTACGCATTCCCAGGATCACCCTGACACACTGTGTATCATGGTTTCACAGCTGTGTCATGTGGTTGGAACATTTTTCTTTTCCTGTTTGTTTGAGACAGAATGACTTTGAACTGATGACCTTCCTGCTTCACCTTCCAGTGCTAAGGTTACAGGCATGTTCCGCCAAGTCCAGTCCAGATGGAACTTTCTTAACCCATTTATCCGTCAATGGGCACCTGGGCTCTATCCAGCTTTTGATTGGACATAATACCGCTGGGGACCTGTTATAGTTTGCATGTGGGATGTTCCCCATAGCCTCCTGTGTTTAATACTTGGTCCCCAAGCAGTGGCAATGTTTTGAGGGATTCTTGAACCTTTGAGGGATGGGGCCTCCATGGCACATACCGGGCATAGGGTTAAGTCTGTGGGGCTAGAGTTGTAGCCAGCTTCTGACCTCAGCCTCTGTTTCCCCGAGCCGCTGACCTGTGTGCTGGCCAGTTTCATGTCATCTAGACATAAGCTAGAGTCATCTGGGAAGAGGGAGCCTCAGCTAAGAAAATGCCCCATTAGCTGTGGGGCATTCCCTGATAGATGCTTGGTGTGGGGAGGGTGCTAGCTCATGTGGACAGTGCCACCCCTGAGCTGGTGGTCTTAGGGGTGTATAAGAAAGCAAGCTGAGCAGGCCAGTAAGCAGTGGTCCCCAGTGGCTTCTGCTTCAATTCTTGCCTCCAGGTTCCTACCCTGCTCAAGTTCTTACCCTGCCTTCCCTCCATGATGGACCATTCCCTTAAGTACACATAAAACAAGCCCTTTCCTCCCCAAGTCGGTTTTGATCGTAGTATTTTAATACGGCAATAGAAATTCTAAGACACGGTGTGAACCAGCTGCTCCTCAGGCTCCTGTCACCACCACAGGCCCAGCTGCTGCAGCCACCCTGTCCCCACCCACTATGCTGGAGCAGAACCTCCTTCCTCCTATGATTTATTTCTGTCAAGGATCTCATCACAGCACCGAGTCCCTAGCATGGGCCCTGTGTCTGCCTCTCCAGGAAGACCTGTCCTCGTGGCAGGAGCACTTCTGGGTCACAGTTCTCTGTGTTTGATGGAACAGTCTGAGCATCTGCCAGCTTGTTAGTCCCCTCTCCCGTTTTCTCTTTTTCCCTGATGGTGACGGCAGCTGCGGTCCTTGTCCCACACCTCTAAGGAGCAGAAAGCCACAGAGGACACAGCTTGCCCTTCCGTGGGCCCCGGAGGCTGAGGCCACCCAGGCTCCAGGCCACCACACTGCCTCCTCCCCTGTAGCTTCGGTTTCCTAGCTGGCCTTGCTAACTGTGGCTTCACGATCAAGGTAGAGTTTGCCTCAGGTTCACAAGCTCTGCCACGCACCAGCAGCCGCTCTGGGCAGCGGCAGGCCTGGTGTCTGCCTAGAGGATCTTTCTAGGAACTCCTGGAGCCATGCAGAGCAGTGCCAGTGCCCAGAGCATTGAAGCAAAACCTCCCGAGGTGCCATGCATGCCCTACCAGCCATCTGGCCATGATCTCCCTGCTCAAGGAGCAATGATGAATACCAGGCAGACACCCAACCCAAACTCAACCAGACTCACCATCCCTCCCTCTCTGTGAGTGCCCTGGCCCCAGGGAGGCTCTCTCCTCTCTCCGGACCTCCAGCTGCCCCCAGACAAGGTGTTGCCTGCCAGGGTCCAAAGGGCACCTGTGTCTTCCTGGTCCTACACAGAGGGTGGGGAGGAAGGCCTGACCACCCACTTCTTTCTTGTTCATGGGATCTTGTGTTTTGTGGAGACATCCTGGAACTAAGCTTTTCACACCCCACTTCCCATCCCACACCCACAAGAGCTTCAGGCACCCGAACTTTACACATGAGCAAACTTTGACGCAGGAAGATTAAACAAACTGTCCAAGGTCCTGAAGCTGTCAAGTGACAACACTGTGGTCCTCTCAATGGCATATCTGGGCAGTGAATTGGTCACCTGCTGAGTGGCCCATCTCAGAGTGAGTGCCAAAGGCCACTCAGAAGTGCTCAGTGGTTAAGAGCACTTGCTACTCTTGCAGAAGACCTGGGTTTGATTCCTAGCACCCACGTGGCAGGGATTCCTCCTCAGCTCACCTCAGTGTGGTCAAAGCATTGGTCAACACTCATGGCTTCTTCCCAGTTCCATTCCTCCTTGTGACTTCTTCAGCCCCTCCAGCCTTCCACCACCCTGCTCTGCTCATCCACCCCTTCATGACCACACTGAGCCCTAAACCCAGTGCTCATCCCTAAGTGGAGCCCAGGTCCTAGAAGAGGAAGGGGCTGTGCAGGCTTCTGTCCAAAGCAGTAGGCTGCCTGTTCACGCTGTTGATGGAAGACAGGTATCTCCTCTAGGTTCAAGGTTTTCTAGGGTGGTCAGGGTGAGGTACCTCTTAGTCCTTTCCTCAGAGCCTTAATGATTAGACTCCTGTATCCATTACCCCCATTCTGAGCCATCTGTCAGGGGGTACTATGCACAGCCCCCTGAAGACTCTCACCCAGAACTTTATAGTATGGAAGTTGGGGGCGTAGGGCATGGCCAGGATGAACCAGTGGCCACTGTTTTCCCTTCCCAACACCCAAAGGAGGGAGAAGTGCCTTGTGTTCCACGCCTGTTTGAAAGAGCCTTACATTCCAAGCATTCCAGAAATGTGAGGATGATCTACCCCCTACCTTCATGTGAATTAATTTCCCTCTCTGCACACTGCCAATGTTTAAAAATCAGTAAGAACTCTAGCTAAGCCAGTGGCTGGGCAGACACCGTAGGACGTGATAGCAAATGGCACTGCCTCTCCCAAGACACTTTGCAGGGACTCCCCCGCCCGCCCGCCAGCGGCGGCTGTGGGGACGCCAGCACAGCAATCTGAGCTGCCTTTGCACCTGGAAATTAAACTCCCTCAGCTGAAAGGAGCCTGGCTTCAATCACCGGAGCCCAGCCTCCCATCCCCCCAGCTGCAGCGTCTTTTAAGTATGCAAATGGCGACACCTTGCTAAACGGTCAGCGGGATTGATCCTGCTGTTTTCATCCAGGAAATAAAATTAAAACGGAATTGGGTGGTTATTGGGCTGCCCGGAGCACTCCCCAAGGGCCTGTGCCCTTCAGCTGCTTGGGCATTCTCAGGACAGCTGCAGCTCTGGCCCCTGACCCCCTTCCCTCTGGGACACGTTCTGACCTTGAGAGTTTCTGGAAGACACAGGTGAGGCTGTTGCTGACAGAGGGGGGAAGATGGGAAGTGGAGGCACCTGTTTCTAGTCTCAGCTCGTTCTTTGTGGCCTTGGGGAGTAGTGTGGTTCCACCTCTGTCGTTCAGCAAGAGAGCCAGGGCTCCCCAGATCTGCCACTTGTGGTCCCCTTAAATCAGACTGGCATAGAGTGATAGATGTCTGGACCCAGGGTCCCGGGCAGAGGTAGATCAGGCAGGCCATTGCTGAGGGCCTAACTTCCCCACATCCTTTTACACAAGCCCCTAAACCCCAAATGCTCTGGACTCTGTGCCCTGCCCTGCACTGACTCTGGCTCCCAAAGACACAGACAGGACAGAGGCTCCCAGGGTCCCCTGACCACTGGTGTCATGAGACTGGGCTTCTGGGAAAGAGCCTGCAGAAGATGGAAGGACTCTTCATGACCTTTGAGCACAGCCTGGGATGGTGGGAAGATGGAGAGGGCTGCCAAGCTTGTGGCCTGAGGCTCACCAGGTCCCACTTCCAGGCATTGGAGATGGGATAGATACCTGCTGTCCCTGAAGGGCATTAGGACAGTAGCAGAGCCTGGAGGATGCTGCTCTCTGGGTACAATTTTGACATGTGAGAATTTTGACATGTGCCTGGGACACAGATGGCCAGAGAGGGTGACACTGAGGACTTTCAAGAAGGAAGCAAACTTATTGCTATCCTACATTAGTGCACTGCCCATCCCCCATTTCAGGCTACGGGACCTGCCCTGTGATAGGTTTTTGAGGCTGGAGGTGAGACTGTGGGCCTAGTGGCAGGAAGGCTGGACATATGGCTAACAAACCCATGGTCCAGGACCCTGTGCACAGACCGAGCCCTTGCTAACTCCCCACCCAGCGCTTGACTCCGCCATTTTCATCTCCCAGGCTTTATGTTCCTTAGGAATCGACTCAAAGGCCACTGGACAAACACAAGCCTGTTGGCCTCGCTACTTTACATTCAAAGTTTCTCCATCCATTGTGTGTGCTCATCTTCTCAGAAAACTGAAGTTATTACTCACAGAGGCACAGTCTGCTCCACAGAGGGACAGTCGGCTTACCCCAGAAAGTAAGCACCTGGAGGCCAAGCCTTCACTAAAGCACACTGTAGCACCATGTAACGGCCTTTGCACTTCCTGAGGGAATTCTGTCCCACATCCCTGTGGGAATCTTTTGCACCCTCCACAGCCTCTCAGCTGGCTCCAGCACAGTATGTACTTGAATGAGATATGCCAAGTCCCCTTGGTAAGGTTGGGTGCCCCACCGCCTCCTCCTGTCATGTAGGCGATCTGGTGCTTTTTGCTTGTGTGGTCCTGTTTCTCCAGTGCCAGGGTGGATAACGGGAAGCTCCTGCCCTCACCTTTGATTTAAAATGAGAATGTTAATTGTGATGTGTGATTCTCTTGTAATTAAACTGGTTCATTCCCAACAACTGAGACTACGCTGCATAATGTATTTAATTAGCCAGATCTCCGGCACAGGTTGGCAGGACAGCCCTGGAAAGTTCTAGATGTAATACACTTAATTATGAAATAAATCACTGTTTAGATTGATGCACATCTAGGCCTGCCCTGCCCCAAGGACCAGAAGCCTGTAGGGTGGGGTCTGGCATCCCCAGCCTGAGCCGGGATGATGGGTCCTCCGCCCAGTCCTCCAATAGGTAGAGGGAGCAGAGACTGCTAGACTCGAGGAAGAAGCCAAGACCCAGCCTGGAACTCGGGCTGCCTGGTGCGCTGGTGGGCACCTGAGCCATGTCCTGCGGTTTTGGAGGTCTGTAGAGCACTGACACCTGAAGGCAGTCTCCTGAGGGTCAGTTCTGGGGAGCTTTGGAATCCCCCGGCCCGGGGTGCTCACTCACTACTGCCTCCCAAGGCCCCTGAAGGCCGCTCTGCCTCTTTCTCTCAGCCCTTACCATTTCGGTCTGTCCAGTGAAGGCCACCCATCTCCAGGGACAGCCGAACTTTAGCATTCCGGGCATAATTTCTCGTCCCACTTGGACTGGCAGAGGGATTGGCAAGTCTTAGTATTATAAAGAAAGGTGTTGCCAGTGACCCAGCCAGTGGGGACAGGCATGGTCACCTGGGGCTGTCCCAGTGTGAAGCCCCCCCCGCGCCTGTCCCCCCTCCCCCACACCCCCACCCCCCCCCCCCCCCCCCCGCACCGACCCTGTGCTCAGTGCTTGCCTTTCCCTCTCTACCCCCATCGAGGCAGACCCCTGCCCTTTGGCCCACCATCTTCCTGTCTGCTCAGTGATTGCGGGACACAGTACTAGTGACTGGGAGGAGTGGCGGAGCCGTGACACCCGGCCATCTGGGACACACACAGAGGGACACATGCAACTCAGAGGGCCGTTTCTGGGACCCCAATTATGCGGGCTCTTTGTCCCTTGCAGTGGAATCCCTGGATGGGAGGGGCTCCCTGTGTGCACCCTTGGCCCCCTGGGAGAGGAGCAGGAGAAGGGGAGGTACCTGCTGACAGGGCTCTGGTTACTGCGTGCTCTGCCATCTGCCGCCTGGGTAGCGGGGCCTCGTGCATAATTCAGATACCTCAGACAGGCCCCAGCGAGGCCCTGACAGCTGGAATGGCCTGATCGGATGTCACGACACTGGACACTGGCTGTACAGGACACGCGTCCTTTTGCCCCTTCTTCACTGCGGTGACAGGCTGGGTGGAGAGCTACATGGGAGGTCTCTTACACCAACTGGGGGACCGTGGGGACCTCATTCATCAATAGCAGCTGGAGGGGTCGTGGTGGGCTCGGGTCCACTTCTTTTACTTGTTATGCGGCCATGGCGATGAGTTCACGACATCCTCAGACCCCAGACCTCGGTTTCCTCATCTGTAAAAGGTCCTAGGGCAGCACCTGGGGCTGGTGTGGCCTGACCAGTGAGTGACCTCTGGAGACTCAGTGTCATAGTGGCCAGTTCCAAGCTGGAGTTCATCTGAGAGTGATCCTTAGTCCTGTTCTGGCCCTGGCTCTACCCTCTGCTCCAGGACACCAAAGAGGCAGGTCCAGCCTTACATCTGACTAAAATAGGGTCAGTCCTCGGTCTGTGATGCCTGGAGCTCACACCACCATAGAGTACATGACCTAGTAAGGACACCAACTGTAGGTATGATGGCTGTGTGGTCCTCCGGGAAGTTGGAGCAGGGGGAGCATGCTGCAAGTGGCCTCTCTGCTCGATGTCCCCCCTCCACATGGAGAAAGCAGGTAAAGGCTGAGCTCTAAGGACCCTGGTGTTCCAACAGGTCCTAAACCCAGCCATACCCAGCAAGGACCCAATCTCAGTGACCCAAAGTGACTTCAACGCTACCCACTTGAGTAAAGGGAAAGAGTGGGGAGGCAGACAGCCTCCCTCAGGGGTGCCAGAGGAGCCTGCAGTCGAGGAGCCTCCCAGGCTGTCCCTTCTTCCCAGCCTGTCATGGACTTGAGCAGCTGCTGGAGGACCACTGACCCTCAAACAATGGATGGGCCTGAGGCTGGGCCCCTCCCAGGTCTTCTTAGCTGTCTGCGCCTGCACTGAGGCCTTTGGAGCAGGTAACCAGAGCCACTCCCAGCCACCTGTCCACCGCTGCTGCTTTTTTTTTTTTTTCAGAAAAGAGGGATGCCTCCTCTTAAATAATTGATGGACATGGGAAACATCTGGCAGGTGGAGAGCTTTTCACCCCCGCAGGATTTAGATTAAGCCAACTGTACAAAGGGCGGGTGCAGAGGGTGGGAAGTGGGGTTGCACCTCCCCACCCACACTCTGGGGGTTTGCCCAAGCAGGGACCTATCAGCAGAGGGACCTCTTCAAAGCTGTTTTCCCCCATGGTGCACACAAACTCATGTATACACTTGTTTGTGCTTAGAATACAACAGACACAGTTGAACACACACACACACACACTATATATATATATATGTATGCATGTATGTATATGTATATATATATACATAAAAGCATGCACGTTACATATGTACATTTGCCCAGTGGATGCAAAAACACCACAACTATACACAGAAGTGTGCACATTTGCACATACAGGTTTGCACACAGACATCTATATTATAAATGTGTGCAAATAGTTCTGTATGCACACATCACACACACATAAACTACAATATTACTGTGTGCATATCACACATGAATACACCATGCACATGTGTATACTGCACACAAGTACACACTACACATGTGCACATATTACATGTGCACGCTAATCCCCTAGGCCTCAGGGACCTGGGGACCCTCTCTCTGCTGTAGGGGGTGGGAAAGAAAAGGGCACACAGCACCTACCTGGAGCAGCACTGAGTTGTTGACGCACCCCTCTTTTCTGGCCTGTGGGGCCGGGGACCACAGAATGACACCTGTAGGCCATAGTGGCAAAGGGCAGAGGAGGTGGATAGACCCTAGGGACTTGGAAAGACATTGACAGACGCTCCTGGGGGGCCTTTCATCTAAGAATGCCCTGGCCTGTTTGAGGGATCTGACATTCCTGAAGGAAGTCCCTTCACCCCTGGCTGCTGATGGGAACAAAACGGGCTGAGCCCTTCCTCACTTCCGCTCACTCCTTAGAATATAGCACTGTTGTCTCATTTTATAGCAGAGGAGACTGAGGTCCAAATAAGCAAGAACCTGCCCAGTGCTGCTCCTTGGCTAGTGGTCAGCTGCCACTCCCAGCTCTGCATACCCTCATCTTCTCACATCTGGCTCTGCACATTCAGCTATCCACATCTGGCCTAACACACCCTCATCTGCCCACATGCAGCCTCAGGTTATGGGCCCGTCCATGTGGCCATAACAGGGAGCCTGGCAACTGGCTGTGCAGGGCCCTTCTGCCTTCCCCACCGCAAAGCTCATGCCCCCAAAACAGCGCTACCCGTTTGTGTCAGAATCACCTGCTGAGTGAGCTAAGGAGAAGCAATTTGGGCTCCAGAATCCTCAGTGACTAACTCTAGAAGTCATGTCACCAGGGACAAAAGGGAGCAGCCTCCCCGAGCTGGCAGCCCCCGAGCTATGAGGACAGGCATTGCTGGGCATGCACTCCAGCCCAGGGTCCTGGGTAGTACAAGGGGAGGCATGAACGTCAGACTTGTGCAAGGGGCAGAGTGGCTGCTCCAGCACCCTTGTCTGCCACGGTGCAATGGATTGAACGAGACCATCTACCATAGGCTCTGGCATTTGAACACTTGGTTCCTAGTTGGTGCCATTGCTTGTAGAGGTCTAGGAGACATGACTTTGCTGGAGGAAGTATGTCACTGGGGGCAGGCTTTGAGGTTTCAAAAGCCTGGTGCCATCCCCAGTTCACTGTCTGCTTCCTGCTAGCTGTTGAGATGTGAGCCCTCGGCTTCCGTTCCAGCTGCTCCCCCACCATGATGGACTCACTCCTCTGGAACTGTGTGGGGGTTTGAGTGATGAATGTCCTCCATACTTCCTGGTATATGAAATGCTTGGTTCTTAGTTGGTGGCCCTGTTTAGGGAGGTTTGGGAGGTGTAGCTTTACTGGAGAAAGTATGTCATTGGAGTAGTTTTAAAAGCTTAAAGACGGGCTGGAGAGATGGCTCAGTGGTTAAGAACACTGGTTGTTCTGCCAGAGGTCCTGAGTTCAATTTCCAGCAACCACATGGTGGCTCACAACCATCTGTAATGAGATCCGGCGCCCACTTCTGACCTGCAGGCAGACTGTAAACACAATAAAAAATAAAATCTAAAAAAAAAAAAAGCTTGAAGACTTACACTGTTTTGAGTTTGCTCTCTGTTTCCTGCTTGTGGTTTGAGATGTGAGTTCCCAGATGTTCCTGCCATTATGCTGGGCTCCTGCTGCCACACTTGGCCACCATGCTGGGCTCCTGTCCCTCTGGAACTGTAAGCCCCATACAAACCCCTCCTTCTATACATGGCCTTGGTCGTGGTGTTTTATCACAGCAACTGAGAAGTTACTAATACACTGACCCAGACCCAAACCCTAACAAACATCTCACACATGTGGTCCCTTGTCGCTGGGACTTGCGTGGGTGCTAGACCTGCCTCTTGCAATGTGACCTTCTCAAAGGTCACTTTATACCCCTGCCCCTGTCCCTGGGTTAATGGTTTTCTCATTACAGTAACTCTCTATGGCATCTAAATACACCTATTACCTGACTTCAAAGATGACCATTGGTGGATGTACAGACCAGCTGACCTGTCTTTGTTGACCTTGAGCTAAGCATAGCTTCCTCAGGACTCTGGGAGTTGGGGAGCCAAGGTATGCTGAGGAATGACCCCTCAAGGGCCAGCAGAAGAGACTCTGAAGCAGCTCTCAGGACTGGGTTGGCATCTTTCCCTTCTTTGACTTGCTTGGCTACCTGACTCCTTAGGCCTCAATACTTGCGCCTGTCAGTGGGCTGCCATCCCTAAACCCCCTCTTACAGCAGCATGTGGGCCCTGAGCTGGGGCTTTGCTTACACGGTGCCCCCTCACCGAGTCTTCCTGCCACCTCTGGGCTCTGCTGAAAACAGGCAAACAAAGATCTGAGAGTGGAAGCCTCCTGCTGACCTGAGGCTTGTCTGCAGCACAGGAAGGGATGGGAATCTGGGGAGTAGAGGTCACAGTGACTGAGAACCTGGGACCTCCACTGAGGCCTGGGGAAGAAGTCATTCAAAAGTGACCCCTGCCAGGTTAGACATGGAGTTCGGTTGATAAAGTGCTCACCTTGCATGGCTCGTGAAGCCCTGGGTTTGGTCCTCAGTACCCCATACATGGTGGTGCAGTCTGGAGTCCTATCTCTTGGGAGGAAAGTCAGGACAGGAGATTGGGGAGGTGGAGATTATCCTCCACTACATAGTGAGTTCGAGACCACCCTTGAGATGTGTCAGAAAGGAAAGGAGGGGGAGGGAAGGGGAAAAAAAGAAAGAAAAAACAGTTCCTGTTCCTGGTGGAGTTCAGACACCCTCCATCCCAACTCTTCCATTTCTCCTTACTTGTCCAGAGAATGGGCAGAAGCAGGGCTGCCCATCCCCCACCACTGGGACTGCCCCGAGGGGTTGTCTACTCACCTCTGGGTGGCTCACTCAGCTAAGACTCTGATTATCCTGTGTGAGGTCCAACTGGGTCTAGTGAGGGTCATTCCTAAAGCCTTCCCAGGAGACTCAAATGACGGAGCCTCCTGCCAGCCCTTTGGGCTACCACGGCTTGGATCTGAAGCCTGGGTGGCCTCTGGGAAGGAGTGGTGAGGGCCATTACAGCCCAGGCCTTCTGCTAAGGACCTTAGAGCAGGAGGGTGTAGCCAGTGCCTCACACCCTCAAGCCTGGAGCAGGATTAGGAGGTAGAGGGAAGACAAGGCTGTCCAGTTCTTACCCTGGCCCGGACCCTCCTCTGCTCCTGCCCAGCCGTGATCAAATGGACTTGAAGGCTGGCAGAAGACCAAAGCTGAGTGTCTGAGGTGTCCCCGGCTTCACAGCTATAAGTCTACAGCCCCTGTTGAAAGAAGGAAAACCAGAATCCCCATCTAGGGTTCTACCTCAGTTTCTCCTGCATCAAATGGATTGATGCTCCAGTCACCTTAGGACTTCTGGGAAACACTGAAGGTTCACAAAAGCAACTATGCCTGTAGGAAGCCTCCAGGCAACAAGAGAATGTTCTCCAGGCTAGGTCTGGGCTGCAGATTGTAGTCCAGTGCCCAGGCCATCAGTGAGGACAGTGGGGACACCATGGATGGCCCATGATCCTAGTACTGAGTATATCCCACACCTTAGCACGCGCACCCCCACACAGGCCTAAGGCTGCTGGGTCCTGTCTTGTCTTAAGCATATGCCTTGAAGCCCTCCCTCTTCCTGCTCTGATGATTGCCCAAGGACCGTGCAAATTAGCCCCTCCTAAGTGTCTGCAGCCAGGCCTGACATCTCTGATCTCAGAGCCCTGTCGTTCCCAGAGGCCATGCAGCGTGCATAGAAGCAGATGAATAATATGTTTTAAATTTTTCCAGTTTTACAACCTGGAGACAGGCTTTTAGATGGCCTCAGCAGCCAGAGAGGTAGGGGCGTCAGTTTATGAGGGGAGTGAACGGGGTTTAAGCACGCAGGCATGCCTGCCCCTGTCCCACCCAAGGATCTTTCCAGAGCCCCCAGGGATCATGTGGCCATAAGCAATGACACCCGGTGGCCCTGGGGACTGTCCCTCTGGCTCATAGAATCGTGATTCTGGCCCTCACTCATTGATCTCTCTGAGTTTTTAAAGGAAATTTTATTTGTTTGGGGTTTCTAGTCATTACGTTAAAACCAGAAAAATAGAGCAAAATCAATAGACAAAGCCAGTTGTATTACCATGTAAAACAGACATGGCAGGTCCTGGGCGAGAGTTCAACCTGGGGGAAGGGCAGCCAACACGTACCTGGGATGGCTGCGGGGGATCTGTGGGGGTGGGAGCAGCAGGGGCAGGGCTGGGCACAGAGCCTAGAGAGCATCTCGGGCCTGGCTACACTCTGCAGACCTTACTGAGATCTCAGGGTTCCCTAGGAAGCGTGGGCAGCTCTGAGACAGTGCCAACCATGTAAACTCTCATCTGCCCGCCTCCCCTCACAGAGTGAGGGTCCTGAGTTGGGGTGGGAGGGAGGAGGCCCTGATTAGAGTAGGCCTGGCCAGCTCCCACTGGCAACCACCCACCTGGCCATCTCCAGAGTCTCACCTGAGAGGTGTTACTGTTGCCTCTCTCAGCGTGACTTGTCCTGGAGTCATAAACGTCTGTTCACTTCAGACAGACACGGACAATGGATCAGAGAAGCAGTTCTACCCAAGTCTAGCTTGCAGAAGCAGTGACTTCCCTCGGGTTCCGTGCAGAGGCATGGACGACTCAAAGGCAGCTGCATCACTGTAAGCCCTCCGCAGTATGGCTGAAAACTCACGTGAGCTAGGCCATCCACAGGCAGGCAGCCAGACTGGGGCTGGCCCACAACTTTCTTCTCCTTAGCAATTGTTACTGCCTATAAAATGCTGGGAGGGGCCTGGTGATCATTGTCTTTCTGGAGCTTTCTGAAACTTGTGGGTTTGATTTACTTCATGACTTTTGAGAGCTTCCCTCCAGAATATTTCTGTTTGGAGGAAATTGCTACACATCCCTCTTTCTGCAGGAGCATGGGTCCTGGGTCATGTGTGTTACTTCCCAGCTGGCATGAGGTGGGAATCCAGCTAACCTCTGGTGAGTGCGGTTGTTGCTCCAGAAAACCCCGGGCAGCTCCAGCGATGGTGAGAGATCCCTGTGTGGACGGAAAGTGGTGGCACTATAGGCTGCTGAGGGTTCTTCCAGGGCAGCGCAGGAACACAGCTGACTTGGATCTTAGCACTGTGAGTTTCCTAAAGTGTCTGTTCCAGGCAGGAGGCAGAGGGACAATGACCCTGTGTGTGCCTCAGACAACAGGGAATGGGGAATGGGAAGATGGGAAGAAGCCTGGGCCAAACTTTTGAGGGTTTTGTTTGTTTGTTTGTTTTTGTTTTGTTTTGTTTTGTTATAACAGCTTGATTAAGATATAATTCACAGAGCCAGATGTGGTGGCATCATTAATTGGGAGACAGAGGTAAGAGGGTCTCTGTAAGTTCAAGGCCAGCCTGGTCTACAGAGTGAGTTCCAGGCTAACTGGTCTCAAAAAACTGGAGAAGAAGAAGAAGAAGAAGAAGAAGAAGAAGAAGAAGAAGAAGAAGAAGAAGAAGAAGAAGAAGAAGAAGAAGAAGAAGGGGAGGAAGAGGAGGAGAAGGAAGGAGGAGGAGGAGAAGAAGGAGAATGATATAATTCGCAGGCTTGAATGTAGCTTCATGACAGGGTACTTGCAAGCCTCTGGGTATTTGATTCTTCAGCATCATAAAAGAGCATAGCATTCATTCATGGAAACAGATACAGTATCTGCATGGATGAGCACAGCCACAGCCATGAAAAAAACAAAGGCCCTCCGAGTGTGGGGCTCTCTGGCTCAGTTGAGCTCTCTCTCCCAGACTGAGCTGAGATCTGGTCTCTCACACTCTGGATCTGATGTGGACATGGCTTCCTGAGGTGCCCGAACTTTGTGCCTGTGTTACTTCTGTGATCATTGAGGGCTTCAAAGTACACCCACGTTTCAGGAGCGATCAGGGCTTTGTCTTTTTTCACAGCCAATTAATATCTCATGTCATCCAGGCTCCTGGTTCTTAACTTTTCAGTATGGCCTGAACACTATTGGTTCCCCTGGGCCTCCAGTTTGCAAATAGATGGATAGATGATAGATAGGTGATGGACAGATAATGGACAGATGACGGAGGGCCTTTCAGCCTCCTGAATCACACAAGCCACTCTCTGGTGGTGAGTATCTTTCCATCTGTAGACAAAGGTCTATTGTGAATTTTTTTTTCTTCTTCTTTTTTTTTTTTTTTTTTTCAGAGAAGAGTCTCACTATGTACTCCTGGCTGGCCTGAAATTTACTCTGTAGACCAGGCTGGCCTTGAACTCACAGAGATCTACCTGCCTCTGCCTTTGCAGTGCTGGGATTAAAAATATGGACCACCACACTCAGAAGTCTATTGTGATTTTAAAGATTAAAAAAAAATATGTGTATTTACCTGATTTTGTGTAGAACCTATATGGAGGTTCCTTGGAGGCCAGAGGGGTCAGATCCCATGGAACTGTAGTTACAGATGGTTGTGAACTACCTGATGTGGGTGCTGGGTATTTTTTTTCAAGACAGGGTTTCTGTGTAGTTTTGATGCCTGTCCTGGATCTTGCTCTGTAGACCAGGATGGCCTCAAAATCACAGAGATCCTTCTGGCTCTGCCTCCTGAGTGCTGGGATTAAAAGCATGGGCCACCACCACCCAGCAAACCCCATTCTTTTCCCAGAACCAAAGGTGTTCTTCACCACTAAAGCTAGAGGTTCTCAACCTGTGGGTCCAATAACTCTTTCACAGGGGTCACCTAATACCATTGGAAAACACAGATATTTACATTATGATTCATAACAATAACAAAATTACAGTTATGAAGTAGCAATGAAAATAATAGTATGGTTGGGGTCAGCACAACATGAGGAACTGTATTAAAGGGTCGCAGCACTAGGAAGGTTGAGAACCCCTGCATCTCTTCAGCCCTGTTGTGATTTCATGTGTAAGATCTAGAATCTTCTATGAGCTCATGTTCTGATCTCATTGTTCTGCTTCTCTGGAGAAACCTGACTGATAGGAATAATAATTTTGTCTTTTTCTTTCTTTCTGACTCTTGAGACAGAGTCCAAATAAAAAGTCCAGGCTGGCATGCTGACATCGAATTCAATGTGTAGCTGAGGATTGTTAAGAATTGTCGTGGCATGGGTGTGTGGGTTCACGCGGATCCGTGGAAAGAAGACTCAGAGGCATCTTAAGAATGAATCTAGCCTTTCATGGCTTCAGGGGTGTCCAGGCCTGAAGGACTGAAGCCCTTTCCCTTCACCCAGGGCATTTTTATTTTCTCTCTATTTACAGTTTATCCAGTTAATTTCCGTACCTTCAAAGCAACCTGAAAGGAGCTCCCAAAGATAAAATGCCAAGTGCAATTTCCTCGATTTCTCGGGTACCATGGTTTTCCAGGTTTCCTGAACCAAGTTTTGCATAGGCCTTTGATCCTTGGGAAACTCTCAGACGAGATTCACATAGGACCATAAGAGAAACAAAAGGGGTAGGTGCTACTCTCTGGAGCCAGGAGTAGCTCAGCAGGAATGCAGCCACAGAGGATGACCTTGAACTTCTGACCCTCTTGCCTCCTCTTCCTAAGTGTGGGATAACACATATGTCTCACCACACCCAATTACGAGGCACTGGGGAGCAAACCCAGGGCTTCGTGCGTTGCGCTCTACTTCCTGAGCTACATCTCCAGCCCCCAAGTGATCATCTTTTTATGCTTTTATTTGTTTTTACATACGTTAAAGGGAGGAAAGGGGAAGAAAATAGGAGGAAGCCCTGGCTGGCTTCCTGTCTTTCTGAGTTTTCCCAGGCTGGACAGTTCACATACTCAGAATCATACAACAGCAGGCTGTATCTGATGGACTGTCCTGATGATAGTGCCTGAGTCCATTCAATACAGCGTGAATCCTGTTTCATTCCTTTAAATATTTTAAATTACATTTATTTGTTTTTTGTGGGGGGAGTAAATGCATGCCACAGCGTATGTGTAGAGGTCAGAGGACAACTTTCAGCAGTCAGTTCTCTCCTATTGATTTGATCTGGATCCCCAGGATCGAACTCAGATCCCCAGCTTGGCACAAGGTGCTTTGACTTGCTGAGCCACTACTGAATGAAGCTTCATTCCTTTTCTATGGCAAATGATGTTTCTTACCAGGATAAATGATTGATGTGCTAGCAGTTGGGGGACATTCTGACTGACTCCACATTTGGGCACCATGAGGATGCTGTTATGAGCCTTTCTGGAAAGCTCTCTGTGGTTCAGAGCTTTGGTTTCTGTGGGGTCTGCATCCACGGGACCAGTGTGCTTGAAGGACCAGCAGGCTGTTTTCCAAGCTCAGTCTCTATTAAATAGCCACTTCCAAGCTGGTGCACTAGGTGTAGTTACTTGTTTGCCATGTCCCTCACACACCCGGGACAGGAGGATCAAGTGTTGAAGGTCTTCTTCAACTACATAGCCAGTTGGAGGCTAACTTGAGCTACATGAGATGCCAGCACAAAACAAATGACTTCAGTGTCCAGTCTCAATCAAAGAAAGTGAATTTCCTTTTCTACAGCATCTTCCTCCCTGAGCACGTAAAGTTAGTTCACAGGTGGTGTTTCATCCCAGCCTTTAAGAATGGGAGCTCACCGGGCGATGGTGGCGCATGCGTTTAATCCCATCACTTGGGAGGCAGAGGCAGGTGAATCTCTGTGAGTTCGAGGCCAGCCTGGTCTACAGAGTGAGTTCCACAACAGTCAGAGCTACATAGTGAGACCCTATCTTGGGAGGAGGAGGGGAGGAAAAAGAAAAAAGAAAGCTCAGTGGCTAGAGAGTGGCTTAACGGTGAGCAGGGCTTATTGGTCTTGCAGAGGACTGGAGTTTGGTTGCCAGCAAGTACATTGCCTGTAACTACAACTCCAGGGAATCAAATGCCTTCTTCTGACCTCCTCACCTGTGCATACATACATGTAGACACACAGACATACACATAAATAAAAATTAAAAATAAATCTTAGAAAAATAAGAACAAGGGCTGGAGAGATAGCTCAGAGGTTAAGAGCACTGGCTACTCTTTCAGAGGACCCGGGTTCAAGTCCCAGCACCCACATGCCAGCTCACAACTGTCTGTTATTTCAGTTCCAGGAGATCTGACATCTTCACACCAATGCTCATAAAGTTAAATAAAATTATATAAAAAAAAGAAAAGAAAAATAAGAACAATGATGTCCTACTGCCCATACAGCTATCCTGGTGCCCCGGGCATTTCCATCTTGCAGGGGACAGTGGGGATCTTTCTGATTGTTGCCTGGAATTGGGCGTTCCTACCCACACATCTGAGTTGCTGTTTCTGCCTACAGACACTGGGTGGTTTTGTGTTCCTGCTGCATCCTGGAGCCACTGGGTCCCAGTGCAGCCACGTGAGCTGTGCTGTACTCTGGAAACCTTGGCAAGAGGACATTTGAAGTGCCTTGTCCCTGACCCTGCTATCAGGCAAACGGCTTCCCTGATCTCAGAACACCCTGGTTGGTCATACCTTGAGACGACTCACCAAACAGATTCCTTTCCCTGCCACCAGAAGCCACACAGTCAAGACGTGGCTACTGCTGTTTCGGATCACTGTGGGAAAATGCCTCTCTCCTCAGCACTGAAGAAGCTGAGACCTGGGCCCTGTGGGGACCCATGTGGAGGGTGCCTAGAAGTCCATTTTACAGTAGGGCTCAGGCCAAGGCCCTACCCCCTGGAGAAAGCTAGAAGCAGGGATGGACGGCGAGAGTAAATCTCACACACCTGGGACAGTGCTCCTTCTGGATCGTCATCTACATCATCAGGATTTGGGGTTTCACACCGTAGAGGCCGTCATCCCCCAGGATTCAGGGGTTCACACCACAGAGGTATTTGGCACTTGAATCCCACAGAAAATTAAATCAATTACCCAGTCTAATCAAGAACTCCAGGTTTTTAATTAAACTAAGCTTAATTAAATGGCGACCGTGCAGCTCTGTCGATGTCCTGATCGGGCCCTGGGGGCTGGGAGCAGCTGAGTGGTCCATGCTGGTTGCTGGCAGCTGGCCGGGAGGATCGATGGGTTATTTGCTCACAGGATCTGGCCCTATGACAGGAAGCATGGCAGGGTGACGAGCAGCCAGGGATCCCAGCCCGCCCTCAAGTCCTGGACTCTGGGAGAACCCATGACCACAGAGAAACAAACTCTACAGATGCCCAACCACCTGACACAAGGGTGCTGTCTACAGACACTGGTGACACATTAAGACTGCACAGAGCTGGAAGCCCTGCAGCTGAGGTCCTGTGGCATCTGCCCCTGCAAGTGGCCATGGCTCCAGGGCCTGGTTTTGGAACCCTTGGCTTCTTCAGCTTATCCAGGCCTGGCAGCTCTCAGCAGGGCCCTGGCAGGCAACGGGACTCCACTAGTCCTGGGACTCTTCCTTTCCCTCCCCTCATCTTGTCCTGCCCCTCTGGGCTTTTTATGCTTCCTCCTCCCTCAGTCCAAGGGCCATTTATGATCAGAGAAGGTAAAGGCCTGACTCAGTCACAGCTGTCAGCGTTTTTGTCTGCCACCTTTGCCACGGCTGTGACTGAGGGCGCAATGGAGCCCCAGGGACGCTGGCTTTCCTGACCATCACTATCCTGACCATCACTCAGTACTGTGTACAGCCCCTGCTAGACCCCAGAGCACCTGTTGCCCAGGCCAGGTGGAGTCGCTCCCTGACAGGCAACCTCTGCCTGGTCTACAGTGGGTAGGAGGGGATTGTCCTGAGAGGTTCTGGGGCTGGGGAAAGCTAAGGCGCATGTGTGGAACCACTGCTTCAGAGTCTGGACAGGGCCCACATGGAGGCCACATGTGAACAAGCCTGGGCTGGAGCCTCAGTTACCAGGAAACTATGCTCAGGGACTTCAAGTCTCTCTGGAGTAGAAGTAGAAACAGCCTTCCCTCCCTGATCCAAAGCCATCCAGAGCCTTGCCCAGATGGTACTCACAGTGGCCCCCCAAATTCAGGCTGACTCAGAGAGTCTATCATGTCCCCCTCTATTCCCTGGCCCTCTTACCCTGCTCCCCCCGTCTCTAAGACTCCGTCTCTTGTAGCCCACACTGCCATGAACTCACTACATAGACCAAAATGACCTTGAACTTCTGATCTTCCTGCCTCCATCTCCCAAGTGCTGGGATTCAAGCTTGCACCTCTGTGACTAGTTGATACAGTGCTCGGATGGATCCCAGGGCTTCGTACACACTGGGCAAGCACTCTCCCCACTGAGCCATACACCCTGCTCTTGCCCTGGCCTCTCTGAACCAGACTGAAATGCCATGGATGTCAGCAATAACTCCCTTTCTGATGAGACATCACCTTTTGCCTGGGAAAGTGAGCAGTCTCTGAGTGCCAGGAGGAACTCTAGGGCCCAGACAGTACCAAGGGCAGCAGAGCAGCCCCCAGCCTGACACTTCCGGTTCACAGACTTTTTGGTCCCACATTCCAGTCCACTGTACCGTGATCCTTCCTGAAGCCCCTGGGACACAAGCTTGCTTCTTGCCTTGTGAGGACTCCACGGTGCTCCCGGGGTCTGCCAGCCTCACCCTTGACATGCAGCTGCGTTATGCCCTTCCCCCACCAGTTCTCAGTCCGCAGCCTTGTAGCATGTGAGCAGGTGCAGCTTCCCAGTCAGCTCAGGCACTCCACTCTGATGGATGTCTGTCGAGGGAAGCCGTGTGCCAGGAGCATCCCACCCCAGGCGCGGGAACCAAATGCATAATAAAAAAAAATAGAACCTTCACTGCGATTGTCTGATCTATATTTATTTCATAACATGTAGAATTAATAAGATACCGGGTTTAAGGTTGCCATGGCAACAGAATGCACAGAGACTTGTCCTGGCAAATAGATGAATTCATAAATAATGCCAAAGTGCTGATATCAACAATCGAGGTACCCTGCTATAAGGCTAGTCCCTCACCCCAGCCTCTGTGCACCCACATCTGGGGACAGGTCGCCAGCTTGTGTCAAGCCACAAGTGTCATTTCAGGATGAAGGTTTATTGAAGCTTAGCAGGTGATGGACAAGTCCTCTGAAGCTGTCTAATAGGAGATTTTTGCTTAGTTGCCATCCCCTGTAGGGAAGAGATCTAGAGATAAATGACCATGGAAGATAGGCAGGGTGGATGAAAGTGAGACACCCTCTTTTAGTCCTCTTACTACCCAACTGCTCAGACGGCTAGGTGCTCAGCCCCCTGTCCTGCCTTCTTGAAAACAGGACAATTCACATGAGAAAGCATCCATTCATTCAGGTGACCGCTTATTGACTTGGCTCATGTCTACCAGCCACCAAGTATGTTCAGGGTCAGCAAGGACTGCTGCAGAGGGACACCTGAGGTAGCAGCCACTCCATGCAGAGCAGGCACCCTGTCACACTTGCTGATGGTGAGATGTACTGGGTCACCTGGGACCTGCCCACTTGACGTGGAGTCAGTCCCCAGTTCTCGAAGCACCAAGAGCTGGCCAGACACCGTACCATACCTGTGACCTCTGGAATCTGCCACTGTGCAAGAGCAAAATCACTTCTGCCAAGAAGCCAGAGTCATTGGCTGAACCCCCCCAACCCCAGCCAACACACACACACATAACTTCCCATTGGGCCACAGACAGGACATGGCTTGAGACATAAGGCCTTGACTTGCTCTTGACTTGTCTGGACTCACAGTTGTGAGTCCTTTGCTTCCTGTTTTGTGTCTCCCTGTATGGACAGTGTGGGACCCTCTCCAACCTGGCCAGAAAGAATACAACTTAAAGAGGCAGGCAACTCTCTGAGTTTGAGACCTGCCTGGTCTACAGAGTTAGTACCAGGTCATCCAAGACTTCACAGAGAAACCCTGTCTCAAAATAAAGTAAAAAAGAAAAAAAAAAGAATATAACTTAAAAGAGGGAAACCTGGAGCAAAGGCCACAAAGGTGAGTAGTGAGCACAGGGACTTAAGGCTTGGCATGCCCTGTGGAGCCCTAGGATGGACATACATCACACACCCTTGTCAATCCCACACACTACGTACGCAACATCAAGAGGGCCCTCGGGGAACTGGACTCTGGGTAGGGATAAGGTGGCAAGAGTAGTCCCAAAACTGCCCTACCAAGTAAAGCCCCTCTCTGTATTTTAAGGATACAGTCCATTTTTCATTATTATGCATTTTTTTTTTTACACAGGTTCACTTGTAACCCAGGCTTGCTTTGAACTCAATATATAGCTGAGGGTGGCCTTGAACTTCTGCTTCTCCTGCCTCGACCTCTGGAGTGCTGGGATTATAGACACGCACCACCACATCCAGTTTATGCAGTGTTGGAGACTGAACTTGTGGCTTCATGCACGCTAAGCAAGCTCTCTACCAACTGAGCTATACTCTCAGCCCCGCATCAACTCTTTTATTGACCCGTCATCTCCTTGTCAGAGGCCGTTCAGATTGTTCAAACATAAAGGAACTGTCTATAACCCTCTGAACACCTGAGGCCTGCCAAGACCTCTCTACCCTGAAGACCTCTGTCCAACAGATGTTTGCTGAGATGCATGGCTGGTGACAGAAGTCACCAAGCCGTAGCCAACACCTCCAGACGATAACAAGCTGAGCTAGCCACAGGGCTGTGGGATTTCTTTCCACACCTGCCCATGACAATTGCACCAACAGTGACCAGCAACCAGGCAATCTTGCATAAGTGCTTGGGGGCATTCAAAATGTAGCAGCTCTCTTATCTATCACAACAACAGGCTTTATCAGTTCCACTAACAGCTGCTCCTGGCCCTCTGAGCCCAGCAGCCTATGTGAGTGAGCCATACTCACCTCACTGCACAGACAGTCTAATGCTTGTGTCCTCTGTGTCTACCATCAGGATGGAGAAGCACCATGAGCATCCTGGAGGAACCTGGCCCTGTCTTGTTTCCACCACAGATGTCTAGGTGTAAGACTGGCCTCTGCACCCCAGTCACCAGCTTCTCCACATCTATGCCCTCCATCTCCTCGCTTGGAAAGGGGTGTGTGCATGTGTGTGTGTGTGTGTGTGTGTGTGTGTGTGTGAGAGAGAGAGAGAGAGAGAGAGAGAGAGAGAGAGAGAGAGAGAGAGAGAGAGAGAGAGAGAGAGAGAGATTGACAGGAAGATGATCCTTAGGAGCCTGGGGGTGGTCTTCGCAGGTGTTCAAGAAAACCTGTAGCCACCCACAGGCTAGCTCCTCCTTTAAGAATGAAGCAGCGGGGGATGCTCCCCTGCATGACCGGGGGTGTTGCATAGAGGAGTTCTGTCCCCGCACTGTCACTACCACCCTGACGACCCTCACCATCATGGCTCATCATTGCTCCGACTGCACCTCTGTAGGCAAGATGAGAAGTGGAAAGAAAGCACAGGACTGCCCCCTAGTGTCAGCAGCAGAAAACTGCTCCAGTCTCCACTGGCTGCTCCAAAAGTAGTAAACAACTCCACCTCAGTCTGTCGGGTGGGATTCACCCCCCTCCCCATACACACACACACACACAGGACCCTCCAGTGAGCAGGTCCTCTAGAGGTCAGAAGGGGATCCAGCACACTGGGTCAAAGCACTCTGGGGTTGTGGCGACCAGATAGAGAACCATCAGCAGCGTAAGGGCAGCATGGTGCCACCCAGCACTCCCACACCCCTGACCACCAACCAGCTCCACCCTAGTCACCTGTGACAGGGGTGTAAGCCCTGTTAGGCTTTGTGTTCATCATCACCCCTAAAGCATCCCCTGAGTGCTCCAAGGGAGCCTGGGCTTCTGTAACCAGAGCTCACCATCTTGCTGAGGTCCCCGCATCAGGGTCCAGCACTGCTGTCCCTTACGGAAGGTCCCATAGCCTACCTTACTAGATTGAGAGTAAAGCGAAGCTCAAAGACCTGCGTGAGCAGAGTGAACCGAGGTGTTCAGAGATGAACTGGGGTGAACTGCTGTGATTAGTGTGAATTGAAGTAAATGGAGATGAACCGTGTGCTGGGGGTGACATGAGGTAATATGCTGGGGTGAGCAGAGTGACCCAGGGTGAGACGAAAGGGGGCTGAGGTACATGAGCTGACCTCACAACACAGTCCAGAGACAGCTATGGCCAGAGCTCAGACCTCCACGAGCCCTAACCCAGGAGAGACTGCAGGCTAACTCCAGCTCAGACCAGGTGCCATCTGGGACCAGGTGCGCCCCCTGGTGACTGGGTCTGTACCTCTGGCCAGACCCTGGGGCAAGTCCCCTGAGTAACCCCTTAGGCATTGGTCTCTGGGCAGGTCAGCTGCTGAACCACTTCCACATTGACCGATTGACTGCAGGGCTCTTTTCTTACTACACAACTCAGAACCTTGCTAGAAGGCAGAATTGCTTACAGCAGGGTGTGGCTGGAATCTCAGGTGAAGGTCAGTGGGTAAGGCTGAGTGCCCCCCTACACACACACACACACACACACACACACACACACACACACACACTCTTCAGGTAAAACCTGACCTCAAGGCAGATGAGCACTATGAATGAGTTGGAAGATTTGCCTCAGGAAACCGCCTCCTGCCCTGTAGCTCCTTCTAGGAGCCTCTGTAATGGAAATGGGCAATGAGCCACTAAGCAGAACTGTGACTCTTTGACAGCCAACTTCCTCAGGGCAGCTGCGGAGCAGGTGGCCTTGAGGGTTGAGTTTTGAATAATGTCATGTGATAACAGTCTCCCCTAGTTAGTACCTCTGTGTCAGTTACCCTGTCAGGGACCCAGCGCTGCCCAAAAGGAGCCCCAGACTAAGCAGACAGCAGGTGCAGACACACAATCTGTTAATATTCTAACCTACCCGTTGGAAACCCGCCCCTTGGGGCTGCCCTGCGTCCTGACGTAAAAGCCTGACTTAAGGAAAAACCCCTCCCTTCTTCTCTCTCTTCAGCTCTTTCTCTCCATCCCCACGAGGTGTGCACCCTCGACCCCTCCCTCTCTTCCTCTCTCTTCTTTCTGTCTTTTCCTCTTTCCCCATTCTTCTCTTCATCTCTCTATTATAATAAACTCATTTCCGTGCGGATGCAGCCCTGGGTTGTAAATGACATGCTCCACCTGCCGCTACATCGGCCCAGCATGTTTTCCCTCACTCATGGGATACCTTGGCCAGCCGGGGATCCCCAAGTGCAGTCTCATGACACAATCTCCTGCAAGTTCTTGGTGGATCTGGCCCAGGGATCAAGAGGGCTTTCTGGATGCCTTACTTAGGGTTTCTATTGCTGGGATAAAACACCATGACCAAAAGCAACTTGGGGAGGAAAGTGTTTATTTCATCTTACAGTTTGGAGCTCATCATCCAAGGAAGTCATGGCAGGAACTTCAGGCAAGAACTGATGATGCAGAGGCCATGGAGGAGCGCTGCTTACTGGCTTGCTTTTCATGGCTTACTCAGCATGCTTGCTTGCTTGCTTGCTTTTCTTTTCTTTTCTTTTCTTTTTCTTTTTTTCCAAGACAGGGTTTCTCTGTGTAGCCCTAGCTGTCCTGGAACTCGCTCTGTAGACCAGGCTGGCCTTGAACTCACAGAGCTCCTCTTGCCTCTGCCTCCGAGTGCTGGGATTAAAGGCGTGCACCACCCAGGACCACCAGCCCATGGGTGGCCCCATCCACAATGGGCTAGGCCCTCCCACATCAATCATCAATCAAGAAATGTTCTGCTGGGCTGTAGTGGAGGCAAAGGCAGGCGTATCTCTGTGAGTTCAAGGCCAGCCTGGTCTACAGATTAGTTCCAGGACAGGCTCCAAAGCTACAGAGAAACCCTGTCTCAAAAAATCAAATAAATAAATAAAATAAAATGAGAGGAAGGGAGGGAGGGAGGGAGGGAGGGAAGGAGAAAGAGAGAGAGAGAGCGAGCGAGCGAGAGAGAGAGAGAGAGAGAGAGAGAGAGAGAGAGAGAATGTCCTAAAGAACAATCCTATAGAAGTAGTTTCTCAATTAAAACTCTTTCTTCTCAAATAACCCTAGCTTGTGTCAAATTGACATAAAACTAGCCAGCATACTGGAAGAGGAGGCTTGAGCTGAACCACAAATGGTTCAGAAAGGAGAAATTTGGAGCGGTGAAGGGAGCCAGGGAAGTGGCCAGAGGAGGAGGAATTGGTGGGCAAGGCCCAGAGACACCCAACAGCAGGGTTTGAACTGTAGCCATAGGTAGCTCGACTTCCCTAAGGCCAAGCGGATGTCCCCTGTGGTGGAGGGAGGGGCTGGGGCTCCACCTGTGGGTCCAATTTGTCTGTAAGAAACTGTCCTCCTGCCAGGCAGCGGTGGCACATGCCTTTAATCCCAGCACTCGGGAGGCAGAGCCAGGAGGATCTCTGTGAGTTCGAGGCCAGCCTGGTCTACAAAGAGCGAGATCCAGGACAGGCACCAAAACTACACAGAGAAACCCTGTCTTGAAACACACACACACACACACACACACACACA